>MU825886.1:947173-1218763 GCA_029204205.1 Desmophyllum pertusum | reverse complement strand
TCGGGGCGTGTAAAAAGGTCCAAAGTCCTTTCTAATCTTTAGGATAGGAGATTACAGATAGTTAGTAATACGTATTCTAAGTATTATTGTATAAGCCTGATGAATTTTTACCGTGTATAAATTAAAGTTATCAATAAAAAATGGCTCATCGATGCCGTCTGTATTCTACTCCACAGGATGGAACTCTAGTCAATCAAAAGATTACTGCCCAGCATTTTTGTCAGGTTGCCTTAACAGTTTCGCCGATACCTATATATTTACTCCTAGGTGGAGAGAGGCTGCGCTATAAAAGATAAATATCTTGCCCAAGAACACAACACAATAACCCCAGCCACCACCGAACCTGGACCACTCGATCGGAATCATCCAAGGCCCTAACCGTTGACCACCGCGTCTATCATGTGTTTTGTACATCAGTTGGGAATATTGACACACCAGGAAATACTTATGGGAATAACTTTTTCCCGAGAACGATAAAAGATTGGAACGCTTTGCACTTGAATATGAGATGCAAAGCCGGATGCAAAGACTCTCCAGTAGGGTTGAATGTGCACATTAAACTCTTATTGTTTTTATTAGTTCATTTTATGTAATTGCACCACGCACTGCACCTTACATTATCTTGACCTGCACTTGCACCTAGCACTTTTATTGATGGCGTGATGGGAATTTCATCAGTGTCATATATCAGTCTAGATTGATCATACCAGAGGTCTATAACTAGCTTATAGACCTCTTTATCATACCTGTTCCAAAAGCATCGATATACGGAACAGACACCACATGGACTGAGCTGCGTTCCAGTGCAAATAAACTGTAATACGTAGCCAGTTTAATTCTTAAGTTTTTGATGTCTTTGACAAAAGTGTGACTGCCAGGCTGAGGAGAGAAAGTAAGAGTTGAATAACAACATATAAGATAATAATAATGACTTTTAAGTATTCAAGTTTTTAAAGATGGTATTATATATGTATTTGTTTGACCATCTAGCTAGAGTGACTATTATAGGAAGGAATGTTTGAAAACATTTTACTTAGGTGCATACAAGAATACTGCATGGTAAAACTCTCTAGACATAACGCTATGAAACACAAAACAAGTTCCACAGTCGTCAATTGAACAGAAAGCGACTTGCGATATTAGTTGAGCTATTCAGCAACAATAGTACGTATGTAATATTACATTTCATCATGATACAGTTATCTGTACAGTATTACCGTGATATCTCCAACAGAAGTGTTTGCTGGTACGCCATATTTTGCTGTGTCTTGTTTGGCGATGTCTTCCAGAATTACCAGGTCTGCGCTACCAAATCCAAAAGTTAAAATGACGACCGAGTTGTTAAGCTCAAAGTTCCTATTTCTTATGGTCTCGAAAATTGGGATATTGGGATCTGTGGGTGTCCCATCAGTCAGAAATAAAATGAGTCTTTTCTTGTTATTTTCCGGTTCTTCAGAGATCGAGCCTTTCAGAAGACTGAATGCCTTTTCGAAAGCCAATCTGTATTGAGTTTCACTGTAAAGCAAGAATTAGAGCTATTATACCTCACGATTTTTCGCTTTCAAGATTTGGCAGGTCTTTCGTTTTCTAATCGTTTTAAGGATATGTTATACTTGAACTGTTTTTCATACATTTTATACATGATAGTGGCTATGTCCTGTAGTCTTCTATTCCGTAATGTACATAGCCTAGCCATGTCTAGTAATTTATCATAGCTTGTAAACTTGTTACAGTAGACAGCTCGGAGTGCTCTTTCTTGAATACGTTCCAACATTCTAGCATCACTTGCCGGCAGAAGTGCCAGACAAGGTGACAGTAGGTTAAGTAAGGAAGAATGGCAGCTTTAAATAGCTGCAGCTTAGTATCTGTAGGTATCATATTCCTAAGCCTCATAAGGACTCCAGTACACGCTGGCTACTTTTCTTACAAATATTGCTAATATGTTCATCAATCGAAGGTTATCGTCAATTGACACCCCAAGAAGTTTTAAGCAGAAGTTTTAAAAGGTACGTCCAGTGCGACTACTATAAATGATGAGAAAACCAAACCACCTTTCAGAATGGAAGCAAAAGAATTCCAACTTCAGTTGTTTGAGCTACTGTAGCCAATCAGTATTCAGTGCAATACAATATGGGATTGCTTTTTCATTGTCTAAGTGGCCCCGTTTCAGTAATCGCACTCAGTGTAAAAGGTCGTGAATATTTCTAGTGGTTCTTACCAAATGGCACCCGCCCATCAACATAGTTTTTTCATGCTTCTGATATTTGTAGGGATTGCCAGAGCTAATCGTTCATTGTAGCACCGTCTTTGTCCTCCAACACTTCCTGGAGTTGAGACATCAGTGTAGAATGACACGATACCAACCTAACACAACAACATACCTTGCAAGATTATTTATACTGCCTCGTAGTATTTATGTTGGAAAACGATATATCACATATATAAAATTGGGTCGTATTCAAGACCTCTGCAATTTTTATTTATATCTAATAGGACCACTCGCAGGACAAATAAATAATATACTACCTACTTGTAAAAGAACAAAATTGGAAATATTCTACATAAAAACGCGTAGTAATAATTTGGTTATTAAATATTCATTTCAGCTAGTTTGCTGTTATAAGTGTTTGAGTTTTAATATCTTTCATGGTGTTATTTTTAATTTATTGAGCGAGATCACACTTTCTCAGTTTAATCTTAATGACTTTCTAAAATCCAATACCATCTGTTTCCAGTAACACCTTTGTTTACCCGACTTACATTCTGTGGTTTTTCAGTAAGTAGAATAATGTTTGGACCGAGCTTATCTTTTCCTGGACAATTTATTTTTACTTTTAAATATTATTCTTTTAGCGAGTTTTCTACTAATCTTACTGTTTCTGATATGAGACCATACTAATCTATACTAAGGTGTAATTAAGATACCGGGTACTGCTTAACTTACTGAATAAATATTAAGCCTTTCCTTGGTATTATCTTTTGTGTTTCGGTTTCCTCCGAAGGAAACCATGTAACACGTACGGATGTAATTAATTTTTGTTCTGTAACTGATAAACAACTTTTAAAGTAATTTATGGAAAAAGGAGGTACTTGGTACCTGGTCATTTGAATATTGTGTAACAGTCTTGACTGAAGATTTTTCTTGTATCCCTGTTATTTATTGTGAATTTTATTCGGTAGAAATGATCTTTGTAACTTTATATTGTCGTAGTCGTTTTATATTGATTGGGGAACTTAGAGACGTTAACGAAATTTGTAAAAGAAGTGGTTTTCGTCCTAGCGAAAACGGCACTCCTAGTTTTGGTTTCAGCTATCGGATTGGCTGACTACCTTAGTTACCACCTTAAATGACGGTTGATAAGGCAACTGCTGACGTCTCAAACCGATCAATATAAAAAGGGGACGACAACGAAGTTCTGTACCATTATTTGTAACACTGTGACCACAACCTTGTAACAAGTCGAGAGAGTTCATTAAATACACCAGGAAAGAAGTCAATCTTTGAGAATTGCTTAGACGAACAAGAATCCCCCTTAAAGTTCCTCTAGCAAGTTGGTGGAAAATCGGGTCTGAAGATCCCGCCGAGGCGGATTTTCCGCTTGCCCGTACGTGGACAATCATCCGTACGTGGGTTTCAATCTAGACGAGGTCAACTTCGCCTTTAAAGTGTCGGATGACTGGCCGTGGTCGTGGACGTGGACCTCAAATAGCTTTTCCACGTCCGCCTTTGCGGCTACCGCATTCACAGCCGCGTGTTCTACAACTGGCGCTGTTCCGCCAGTTACAACAGCAGAGCGGTTGGACCGACGGCGTTCAACAGGAGGGTAAATCCCACTGTTTAAACAGCACAGTCAACATCATATATAAAAAAAACGAACTGAACATTAAAGACTTTTAGGTCTTCGAAGTAGAAGCTGACGCGCGTGCGTCCACGTACACAACGCGAGGACACGCGCGAGGATCCGAGACCTACACAAACTATTTCTGGACCGTCGGAAGTGGCATTGGTAAGCACTCTTATGAACATTCTGGACAGTTCTAAATGAACAATGGAACTTTCTAAATTATTTTTTTTTACGTTTACTTGTTCATGTTCTATTGTTAGTTAATCGCTATATAATTTAGCTCTCTCTGCTACTTGTTGTCCCGGTGGTATACGTTTAATTCGTTCACTAAATTGCGTGGCGCGCTAGTCTATGCATAAACCGGTAACGCGCTCACAAAGCAAAAAGTTCGATAAAACTGAAACCTGTCAATGTGCGCATAAACAAAAACAAGTAATCACTAAGATGAATGACACCGATAAGAAGGAGATTCGGGACTTGTTTGAAAATTTCGTAACGACTTTGCGCACGGATATGGAAAAAGAATCGGTGGTAAATACGTCCAAACTAAATTCTTTAAGAACATCTATAGAAAAACAAATTGAAACAAACAAAAAATCAACGAAACTTGGACTCAAACCTGAGAATTTCGCAGGGAGTACGGAGGAAGACGCTAATCAATGGTTAGATTTCTATGAACGGATCGCGGAAATCAACAATTGGACTAACGAATTACAACTGCGAGCGTTTCCACTTTATTTGACAGGCGTGGCAGGTAGCTGGTTTTTGACATTAACTGAGCCTACTAAATTAGATTTAGCGCAACTCAAAGCAGCTTTTAAGGACAGATTTACATCTGGGCCTCAAAATTGGATTTTATCCCAGCAATTGAGTTCGCGAAAACAGAAACCCGATGAATCACTTGACGATTATGCCACGGATATTACTCGTCAATGCAAGCGCCTAGGTTTATCGATGCTAATTCAATGCGCTATTTCGTTGAAGGTCTACAAAGCGATTTGCAAGCGTACGTTGCGTTACAGCGACCCAACACGCTTCAGGAGGCGGAATTACATGCGAGAATGAAACACACAGTAAATAAGCGCCAGGGTTTGTTGGATAAGTCTACCTTGACCCAGGTTACGCCACTGTTGACCCGCCTTTCTGATAAGTTAACAGATAGTCCTAGTTCAAAGTCAGTAGCTGCTATAGCCAGTTCGCCTCCGCCAGCCAAGGATACGAGATACGAGATATTAACTCAGCAAATTAAGCAGTTACAACAGCAGCAGCGGCGCATGAAGTCTGCGAATACAGTAGCTTCCTGTGATTCCCCTCAGGGTGGGCCACAACGGTTTCCCAACCCCAATTGGCAACCTCAATCTGACCGACAGATTGACCAACTACAACGTGAAGTGGCTCGTTTTGGGTAACGACTTAAGCCGTTATCAAAATCCACGACACCCAGATTATCGTTCCTATTGGCGAAATGTTCGCAGTAATTGAGGGTGACCCCATATGCAGCTTCTGTAATCGCGTAGGTCACTCCTGGCGTACATGTAGACAACGCAATTGCGACCCTCGTTTGCCTCCGGCTAATACTGATGCTCCGCCACAACGAGCGATAGAAGGTCCACCTAATTATCATCAAACAAACCCACAGGGAAACGCCTAGGGGCTCTTGTTGGAAGTGATTTAAGCCCAACAGGAGCCACCCTTGCCCCTTATGACGTAAGTCAATATGATTTGGACTTGACGGATCCAAATATTGATTCTCAATACATAGCACATATAAATAGCACAGATTTTAATATAACATGTCCTGACTTGTCTAATTCGGAAATTACGTTAATACCAGGGCGGACAATATTTATCGAGTTAGAAACCGATTGGTCTGACGAACATTCGAGCGAGAAGAATTCCCTCACTGATCCAAATTTTCTGCCAAATGAGACAACGGCCGATCTCATTTATCAGTCGGAAAATATTGCAACTTTTACTGTGGAAAGTCATTTTGACCAAATCCACAATGATGATCGAAATGCTCAGGATTGATGAAATTACCAATGCAATCATTGAAGACGTCGTAAGTAAAACAAATACGCATTGACGTTTGCCAATGCAGAACTGAATAAAACAAATACGCATTGAAGTTTGCCAATGCAGAACTGAATAAAAATAAATACGCATTGAAGTTTGCCAATGCAGAACTGAATGAAACGAAATAAAACGAATACGCATTGAAGTTTGCCAATGCAGCACAAAATGAATCAATTGAAAATGATATTACAAAACTGTTTTCAACTAGCCGCGACAGGAGACAAGAACTCCAATTTTATACGAAGTTACTTTAAAACAATAAATATTTTTACGACCAGAAAACCAAAGCAAGTAATAAATTAAAAAATTGTTGATGAACAAATCTTGTCCAACCCTGGCCAGGTTGTACAAGAGCTTTTGCCGGGAGCATCCTGCGTTGAGTCAGCTGGGTTCGCATGTTTCGCCATTGCATTGAATTCCAGTCTGACTCTCCTCTTCCTAGTGTAGGATTCTGCCAGTAAGATGCAACAATTTTATAGTTCAAAACAAAGCACATAATCTGAAATAGCGCTCTCAAATAAATTCACAGATGATAGTACACAAATTACAGGTCTGACGAACTTCAGTCAGAAAACGTTTCCAATTGCCTACTTATAATGAGGCATTGAATTGTCCTAGTTTAACGGATTACCTTAGGTATAATCCTTTGACAGATGAAATAAGGAAAGTTTTTGGACATTACCGTAGAAACATTACTTTATGTCCGAGACACAATATGGCAGGATCGTTTGGATTTTCCTCATCAAAACTTCATAAAATCCAGCTGCGATCAACAAAGACGTACTTACGGCAAGATTACAAACCAAATTGGACAAACGAGTTTGTTGTATTACCTTAATTAGATCACCTTCACTCGTCCAACAAATCATGGACCTTTGATTTTTAGTAATGTGCTGCCCAAACAACGTAAGCCTCCAGATAGGTTAGTACTCTCGTAAGTCTCCTCGTCGAATCTTGATTATTCTCAGTCTAGGGCAATTTAACAAAATTATCGCCAATCTTAAATACTTGTAATCGATGTTTTTCTCTAAGAGAAGTTGAACGGGGAGTTTTACTCAGTTATATCAACATCAATTAATAGGAAATTCCGACAAGAATGCCACACACTCCTACATTGTGTCCTACGTTTGTCGTGTGGATAAGTATACTTGTTAAGACGCGTTACGTTTATCAACTCATCATCACAGTTTTATATTCCTAGTCATTTACGTCGTGCGTCGTCTTTTACGCACGCTTTAGTGAACGAATAAAACGATAACGGATATCATCACCTGGGACAACAATTCGCCGACGCGTATTTCTAAGTATAGTATGTTATGTTGTAATGTCTCTTTGTAGGACGTCTAAAAAATTCGGGGGCCGAACCAAGGTCGTCCTTCGCCTTTCGTCCTCCCGAGGTTGCATCCGCTCCGTAGCGTTCAGGAAGGAGGCCTTTCTGCGTTACAAGAAAGGAGGGATCTTCCTCGGAGTGACCAGTAAGTCGATCTTGTCTGACCAGCCATAAACTAACTATCTTGAAAATACGAACGATCAAGATCGTTTGTACATAGTTTAATTTATATCAATCAAATTTTTTTTTATCACCTCCTAGCGGTAGCTAGCGATGGAAATGGAATCATTTTCGCCATTGTTTTGATTCCAATTTCATTGCTCACGCTACAGGAGCGGTTGTTATGCTTGGTGATAGCACGTTTGAAGAGTTGACGCAAAACTCAGTATAATTTTCTGTTACGCGTTTTCCAATTCCCGACCTTCACGCAAGCGGAGTTGCGTAATCTAAGGAGAGAGAACTTGTAAAAGAAACAAATTGGAAATATTCTACATAAAAACGCGTAGTAATAATTTGGTTATTAAATATTCATTTCAGCTAGTTTGCTGTTATAAGTGTTTGAGTTTTAATATCTTTCATGGTGTTATTTTTAATTTATTGAGCGAGATCACACTTTCTCAGTTTAATCTTAATGACTTTCTAAAATCCAATACCATCTGTTTCCAGTAACACCTTTGTTTACCCGACTTACATTTCTGTGGTTTTTCAGTAAGTAGAATAATGTTTGGACCGAGCTTATCTTTTCCTGGACAATTTATTTTTACTTTTAAATATTATTCTTTTAGCGAGTTTTCTACTAATCTTACTGTTTCTGATATGAGACCATACTAATCTATACTAAGGTGTAATTAAGATACCGGGTACTGCTTAACTTACTGAATAAATATTAAGCCTTTCCTTGGTATTATCTTTTGTGTTTCGGTTTCCTCCGAAGGAACCATGTAACACGTACGGATGTAATTAATTTTTGTTCTGTAACTGATAAACAACTTTTAAAGTAATTTATGGAAAAAGGAGGTACTTGGTACCTGGTCATTTGAATATTGTGTAACAGTCTTTGACTGAAGATTTTTCTTGTATCCCTGTTATTTATTGTGAATTTTATTCGGTAGAAATGATCTTTGTAACTTTTATATTGTCGTAGTCGTTTTATATTGATTGGGGAACTTAGAGACGTTAACGAAATTTGTAAAAGAAGTGGTTTTCGTCCTAGCGAAAACGGCACTCCTAGTTTTGGTTTCAGCTATCGGATTGGCTGACTACCTTAGTTACCAACCTTAAATGACGGTTGATAAGGCAACTGCTGACGTCTCAAACCGATCAATATAAAAGGGGACGACAACGAAGTTCTGTACCATTATTTGTAACACTGTGACCACAACCTTGTA
This sequence comes from Desmophyllum pertusum, assembly GCA_029204205.1. Taxonomy (NCBI): domain Eukaryota; kingdom Metazoa; phylum Cnidaria; class Anthozoa; order Scleractinia; family Caryophylliidae; genus Desmophyllum; species Desmophyllum pertusum. The sequence continues at coordinate 1,210,124 of MU825886.1, read as the reverse complement.
ACAAGTCGAGAGAGTTCATTAAATACACCAGGAAAGAAGTCAATCTTTGAGAATTGCTTAGACGAACAAGAATCCCCTTAAAGTTCCTCTAGCATAATATACAACCCCAAAAAGGGTTGACTCTAGAGTCCTAAAGGTTTTGCTTTAGAGCCCGAAGACCAAGGCTTTCGTCTTTTTGAAGCCCGGACAAACATGTGGATTCTGGTTCCATGAAGCCCTGAGGCAATCCAATGGCCGGAGCCCTAGAGCTTCCATTTTTTCGATTATGGAGCCTTGGAGCTCTGTATTTTGCTTTAGCTGTGGAGCCTCTGTGGGACCCTGATTATACCCAAATATCACCCACCTGGTCTTTAGGGTTCAAGGTGTCCAACACTGTTTTGGCAGCCTCTTTAGCGGTGTATAATTTTTCTCCAGTCATGGACGCACTTATATCGATCACAAGCACCACGTCCTTAGCTTCAGGTGTGGCGGTTTCAACGTAAAACGGTCTGTAACGAGGATCGTATTTGTCACATTTCGCTGTGTCGTCAAACGCTGGAAAGGTGGTCATTACACCTTCCTCTGATGCCAAGTACTGCCACTTGATAGAGGGATACGTTTTGAAGATGTCTTTCATTTCCTTAAAAACTTCTTCATCTAAGTGGACTGGGTTTGGAGAAGCACTACCAGAAATCTTCACGCAGACATTGCCGAGGTCCACTTTGGAACGGAATCGTTCATCGTACTTCAGTGTTGATTTGTCGACGTTGCAGCATTCTGTTTGTGGTGCGACTTTCGCTGACCTTGCGTACGACTCTTCCACTGCTTTTTTGAGGCGTTTTGCAACTTGAAACCTTGTTTTGAATTTGTCAGATATTTTTACTGCTAGTTGTGGGGTGATTTCCTCTCCTTTTATTGTCCCCTTATGATATTGAAGGCCGTCAAAATAATTCTAAAAATAAGAGAGAAGCAACATTAAACAGAGGGAGAGAGGGACTCGGGAGTGAGTGTTCACGGTTTTTATCTCCGTTTTTCCTTTCACTACTACTGGACATACTGAGTACGTTCTGTTTTATAGTGATCATGTGAGAACGATTCGCGTCTCTTAATAATATCGATCTCCCAAATGCGCAAAATAAAAGGTGTTCAAAACTTGTAAAGGCCCGATCAAACGGTGTCAACATTTGTCCCAACACTCCCTTAACATTTGTTGAGTCATGTTGAGAGATGTTGCAGATGTTTAGTCCATGCCCGATTAAACGGCCTAAACAATAGACCAATTTCGATATATTAAAATTCTAACTTGGCTCCGAGGCTTAGGGAATAAAACAAAAGAAATCGAAAAGAAATCACATCGAGGTTGAGGGATGAATAAATCATTTCTTTTGTTTTATTCCCCTAAGCCTCGGAGCCAAGTTAGAATTTTAATATATCGAAATTGGCCTATTGAATCTATCGACATTTCAGAACAAAAGAAATGTTGTGAAGATGTTGAGACAAAGTTTAAATCAATTCAAATTCGTCTCAACTTCGTCATCATCCTCTCAACATTGTTGAAAGGGGTGGTCAAACGGCCTCAACATCAGCTCTCAGAGAATGTTGAGACAAATGTTGTGACCCGCCGGAGCTTAATAACGCGCATGAAATTAGAAACAAACAGACAGGTAGTACTCGTTCTCGATTTATCATTTCCATGTTGTGGGAATTTCAACAATTTCAACAATTTAACAAGTCCCGAACTAATTAAACAAGAATTCATTGTCTTTATTCAAATCCAACTTCAAAACAAACATTTGAAAACAAAGATTTATAAAGCCAGTGGAAAACGTGCAGTATGTGCATCAATTGTCGTAATCTGTAATTCTGACTGCAGAATGAGATATCAGCTTTTGTTTATTTCCTTTCTTGTGGCTCCGCAAGGCTAACCATTTTCAAAACAAATCTGCATAACATCATGCACGGAAGTGAAACGTTTTTCAGTGTTTTCTTACCTGCATTTCATCCACCCCAAGAGCATCTCTGGCAAACATCTGCAGCTCTCTTCCTATTAGAGTAGGATCCAAGAGACTTGCATCAACTTGACTTGAGAGTATAACACACAGAGAAAGTACAACGAGCATGGCGGAATTTGTGTTCGCGAAACGAACTCTGCTCGAAGTCAAGTTGTCGCTTCGATCCTTCTGCTGTCACGCCAACAATGTTTAAACGCCAGTGCTAGTTTAAATGTCCAGTCTGCAGCACGTAAAATACTTAGCGTAACTTAGAAATGGCGTATTATTCTAGCTGTAGCACTACTGCTGTGTGCTAAACCGATTGCTATGATCGATTCTGCATGGTCAGTTATGCGTTGAGATGACGACGCACCCCCTTCAAGTACTATTACTTGACTGACTGCAATTACTTGACTGAATTGCCTTACTAACAAGATGTATGACGCGCACATTCTTTCAAGAAATAGAGTCCCTGAGAATTTCAAATGAACAACTTCAAATGATTGTCCTTCTATCTTCCTAACACCACAAGAAACACAATCTATAATCCATTTGTTTCCTCTTGCTTTATTTTGCTTCTCACTCGACGGACTGCTAAGTGAACTGAGGGACTGGGGACTGCTTGTTGTCTACAAATCATTTCAAAACTTCCTAAACTCGCTACAGACCTCGAAAATTTCAGTGATAAAACTAAAGCCTGGTTTTCATTATAGCGACGCAAGCATAAGCACAAGCACAAGAGTTGTGCGCAAGTGAAAACGAACGCAAGTGACAAGCATATTTTGATCATTGTGCTTGTGCTTGCGCTTGTGCTTAGGCTTTTGCTTATGCTTGCGTCGCGCCCGCTTTCACATTGAAATAAGGGCTCTTGTGCTTGCGCTTATTGCGTTCGCGCTTATGCTTGTGCTTGTGCTTGTGCTTGTGCTTGCGTCGCTAGTGAAAACCAGGCACTCTTCATAGAGGAGAAAGCATTAATATGCAAATTTTCAGGGATTCTTGAAGCGGATCGAAAAGTGAGAACCAATAATTACAGTATTGGATACACGTGTATTTTCTTTTCTTTTTATCGTAAAGAGAATGGAATATTGAATATTGAATATTTCAGTTTTACCACTGATTTCATTGCTACGCGACCTTCGAAGTCAAACGAAGTTGGCAATTGGTGAATTTTCATCAACATTACAAAAACTGTTTGCTTGCATGAACTGGTAAAAAATTAACAGGTAAAAGAACTGGCAGAAAGAAACGTTTTGTCCAAATTATAGCTTTGTAGCGTTTTTCATAACCGAGTTATTGCCAAACTAATTTCAGAAAATAACAGTATTTAGTATGCAGCCGCCATCTTGGTATACCCTGCGAGACAGAGATTCACTTCTCTTTTCGTGCGCGCCGAAAGAGAAGTCAACATCTGTCTCGCAGGGTACCATCTTGGTGCCCTTCCTTGGGGCACCAACATGGCCGCCATAAAATTGCACAAGAAATAGAGTAGATTCTAGCCTCCTCCGCAGGCAACTCTTACATAAAGGCACGAGTGAGAGACTGGTACGGAGGACAAAAAGATGACTGAGTGAGTGAGTGGGGTCCCAGTGCCCGCTCTTTTGCCCCTTGTTTGCCCCAGACCTCGGAGACCCAGGAGTTGCCTGCGGAGCAGGCTAAGTAGATTCTACCGTCAATATCATTAGCTTTCACTTCAAATCTGTTTTATAGACATCACTTCTAAATTATTATCACGTCTGAAAATTTAAAAATGATAAAAAAATATTGGTTTTTTGTGACAGATGAAACACGTTCATCCGGGACATCACAAATTTCAAATAGCTTTATTTCCAAAAATCACTGGATCGATACCAAACTTTGCATAGAGATTAATGATGTCCATGTCTAGAAGATATAATGATGAAAACAAAGGACTAGACATGTCTAGACGTTATTATGCAAATTTGTGTCGTGCAACGTAATCGTAGTGACCGTAGTCAGTGCTGTTTTCGGACGTTTCTCTGTTTGTAGACGACGACAACGGATCTAGAAAAGTTATTTCCTTTGCAAATGGCGGTACATTACAATCGTGCGTGCATGATTTTGTCGCACGGCAGGAGAAAAACCATATAAGGTACGCATGATCAGGCCTCCCGCCGATCGCGCTTCGCGCTCGAACTCCTCTCCTCCCTCCCCTTTATACGCCTGCCACGCAGGCTATGAAAAGAAAAGCCTTTAAGCTATTTTATCATTTGCAAATGTAAATTACAGCTGTTTCGTCACAAGTTCGATTCGATCCACTTGTCGCGCAATTATACGAATCGCGCGCCAAGAAGGCTTCACTTGACTTCGATTCATACCCACAAGCGTTGGTACGTACAGTGTTTGTTTCATTTGATAAGTAATATTGTTAATTCGCATTTCTAGCCCGTATATTTAGACCCAGTCGACCCTAGCGTCGAGAAAATAGAGAGGCTGTGAACAGTCTATCTCGGACCCCGATCGAGATGACGAAGTCGGAGCGAACGACAAAGTTAATGGCAAAAATAATACTAGCGGAATAAAATTCTAGAGCATTTGCACCGGAATCGAAAAGTTAATGGGCCCCTGATGGGTCTGAATCCCGTTGGAGCCTGAATTTTTTTCTGCATTCTTTCCAACTGCCAGAAATATAACTGCGAAGATCTCTTTCTCGGCACCGCAGTTCACATATATGAATTATTTCATATATTCCACATCATCGCCAAAAATAATACTATTGGAAATACTATTGGAAAGGAGTTTTTAATAGAAAGTCTACATGTACCGTACGTATAGGCCTAGCAATGTTAGAGTTCGGTGATTGCGTGCGTACTACACATCATTTCTGCAAAATTTAGAAGATTTATGGTAATTTTTCAGTCGACGACATGCACATTACAGACTGATATTACCATGGGCTCCTGATATTACGCTATCGAATCAAGGTTAGCTTCTAGAAATTCGCTACGGCGGTTAATTTACCTTTATCAACTCCGAGTTGATAATCAACATAGTGTTTCACTTGCCCGCCGACGCAGCACCACAGTTTCATTAGAAACTATAATCGGCACTTTTTCCCTGTTTATGCCTTGAGCCAGTTCATAGTGCTAGGACTAGACAGTGACTAGACTTGCCCACAAGTCGAGCTTTCATCATCCATTGTTCAAAATGAAAAGAGTTTTCGTCTCAAAGGTATTTTGATCGTCAGTTAGCCTGCGTAGCAAGCGTTCCTGTACGAACGAAGAGCTTTTTCCGCGATCGAAGAGCTTTTTCTGCATTTTGGCCGCGCGAAAATTGGGGCGAGAGCAAAAAAGTCGCTCAATTTTCGCGCGGCCAAAATGCAGAAAAAGCTCTTCGATCGCGGAAAAAAGCTCTTCGTTCGTACAGGAACGCTTGCTACGCAGGCTAATCGTCAGTCTAATGTGGCTACTTTTATCTTCTAGGAAAATGGCTGTGGAAAATGCTCCCCTTTCCCTTCTTCCAAGAAGGCCATCTGTGAGTAAACATCAAGCAGTAGTGATGGCAGCTCAACTGTTTAACCTGAACATAGCAGATCCTTCTTCAGTAAAAGAATTGGACAGCTACGATGACAGGAACTTTTTCATGCGAGGATCCTTGATGGGAGGGAAAAAGGAAATGGGAGTGTCCGGTTGCAAAGAGTACGTTCTCAAAATTGCAAACCACATGGATTCAAACCATGAATGTTTAATAGAGGTACAGGGTGACGTCATGGTGTTTCTCCAAGCACGTGATTATAACTGCTCCACCCCAGTCCCCTCCATTTTCAAGACGACTTTTGTGAAGTGCAAAATCCCAACAGCTGCCCAGCCTGATGGTGTTTCCATAGTAACAGAGAGCGTTGCCTTGGACACAGATAACGATGCCTTAAAAACAGACAGTGTTGCCTTAGAAACAGATTGTGTTGCCTTGGAAACGGACAGTGGGTCGGTAGTTATCAGTAATAACCGTAGTTTCGATACCCTTGGAAGCGTCAACAATGCAGGAAATCTTGAAGATGGCATAGAGATTTACGATGGTAAAGAGTATTCTGAAGAGGAATACTTTGTGTGTGCTGTGCGTCTTCTGACCTTTGTACCCGGAAAGATGCTGAACGAAATACCGCTGAACACTGAACTGCTGTTTAATGCCGGGATAGCCGTGGGAAGGTTGGATCGAGATTTAAAGGTAAGCCGGAAGTGTCCCTCCCCTCGAAGGCAAGGATAACATTTGGTGTTTTCCCGAAAGTTATGACCAAAAGTAACGACGTCAAAAGTTCCCAGGTTACTATTTTTACGGCAACTAATATTAGCGATTTTGCAGCCGCTATAGCTAATATTAGTTGCCAGACTGGCTTTAACAATGGATGATTTGCAATCGACTTGCTGCGACTTGCGTTAAGTGGCCAAATGGAGAAAAACTTGCGTTGATTTGTGTAAAATAAGTTGATCTCGATCAAAGTCAACGCAAGTGCGTGCAAAGGAAGTCTGGTATACATTCGCTTTGGCGTTTTCCCCGTGCCCAATGATATTTTTTTGAAATCTATTAATAGTTTCGCGCCATGCTGTGAAAGTTAGTTTCATTTCTTTCTGATCGAGGCTCAGACATCACGTTACTCAAATTGACCAATGAGAAGCCACCCAGGCCATATATGGGGGAATGCTTCTCTTAGACCATAATGTCTTGTTTTAATTCATCCAGTCCTTTTTTTTAACAGGATTTTGAATGCCCAAGGCTTGATCGTCCAGGATTTTTATGGGACCTATCTGGTGTTGGTGACAGCGTAGAGCAATTGCTTGAAGCTGTCAACGACAAACGTCACAAAAAAATGGTTCGAGAGGTTTGTGAATCTTTCAGAAAAGAAGTTGAGCCAAAACTTCACCTCTTGCCCAAGCAGATCATCCACGGAGACGCAAGTTACGGCAATATCGTAGTCACTCCAGAGAAAGAAATTGGCTTCATAGACTTTGGAGATCTTAACTACAGTTGCCGCATATTTGAACTAGCAACTTCTCTCATGTTCATCTTGAATGTTGAAGATGATTTGAGCTGCGGGCGCACCCGCATGGCGGGATATTTTTTCGCGGGATATCACTCGGTTAACCCCTTATCAGATGAAGAAATGGACTTGCTCCATGTGTTGGTAGCCTCAAGGTTTTGTCAGTCATTAGTGTTTGGAGCTTACACCAGCAAGCATAATGATAATAATGGTGATCCCAGTAATGAATATATCTTGGAAACGGCCAGAATGGTTGGAAGAATTTTGAAGCATTTTTGAAATTATCCAAAGAAGAAATGCTAAACATGTGGCTTGAAATCAGCAACAAGACGAAAACGTAGGGTCCAAACTGTATAACTGGTAAATGCGCTTAGAATAAAAGTAGTTGTAACCTGTTAAACCCTCGTCGACTAAATTTGACTCCCACGTTTTGCGCATGCTCTAATTAGGTAGCTCTCGCCCATTCTCGACCCAAGACCTTCGCTGCTTTTCTTGACTACGCAAGCACGCTCTTCTCTCCCCTCGGTCATGCGCAAAAGAGAAGAGCTCTGGGGTATGAGATTGGCTATCGCCGACACAGCAGCGAAATTAGTGCGCATGCTCGGCTGTTTTGGCGCGTGATGACACAGCGGCGAGTGATTGCTGTGATCACAGCTTGGATTAATTGTTGCGAAGATATTGTTTTGCAAAAAGATACGTGAAAGAAGAGTCACTTTCGGAATTGTCTTCAAGGTAAAACCTGAGTTGTTTCGTGACGGCCTTAGTCCCGTGAAATGAAAACAAATGTCGGGAATTTTAAATTGCCGCCATTTTGACGCGGTATGTTTTTATGGAAATATTGTGGTACCCACTCCCGCGCGGCTCATTTTTGCCGCTGTGTTGCTATCGCCGGAATCTGCTAACATCTTCGTCGGTGATAAAGTGACAATCACGTGATTCCTTATATTAGCCATACGGTATTCAATCAAGTGTACTGAAAATTCGCAATGATACAAATTTGGCGTTATCAGTTCTAACAGTGGATTTTTCTAGTCTAGTAGCTGTAGCGTATATTTGCTCGTCGCTAATAATTTTAAGCTGCATTCATGTGTTTTTTTTTTTAGCTGTTTAAAACTTGTAAAACACAACTAAATGTGAGAAACAGATGACTGCAGCGTGACTAATTCCAGGTAGGGTGGGGTAGGGAATATAGATTTTCCACCTAAAAATAAACTCGTCACCTCTCCCCTCCGGCCACCCGCTATCTTCAAAGACGTTTTCGAATGTAAACACACGCGATGGAATTTTGATGGAGATTTGATGTGAAATAATAAAATTGTGGGCTTTTTTGCAGAATACGCCTTCCCTTCATTTTTCTGATGAAGGCTAAGCCCACCAAATTACCGATATGACCTAAAAATGCGCTAGTTTTTACAAGTGTCTGGAATGAAATTCACAACAACAACAAACACAGCAAGATTTCATCTGTTGACGACTGCTGATAATCATTACGTCAGTACGCGTGATTGAAACAAGTAAAACCCGTCAAATTAATTCAAATCAAAATTCCACGGAACATTATTAATCACGAAACGCAAAAGAGTCGTAAAATATATTTAAAAATATTTTGTTTTAGAATAACACATTTATTTCAATGATTAACAACTAACTATCAGCAACAAATGTATTTCTAAAAGATGCATGCTTAAAAAATCATCAAAATATTCAATTAATTCTCAGGAAATATAGAAGATTCCTGCGTCCACAAGAAATGCAAAACCGTGACCCACTTTCAAATTGATACCGCAGATGGCAAATATGGCAATTATTTTCCGTTCCCAGAAAAAACAAACGTGATACTATTTCTTTATATCTGATGACGTCAACGTATATAAAAACTTGAGCACGTACAGTAACTAATAGTTAAAATTCTTATACTAAATAATGTCAATTTTTTTTCAAGTCTCATGCTCTCAGGGAGTAAGCACTTTGTGTTTTTATCTTAATTCTTATCTTATCGATTTAAACCTATTTACTCAGTACCCTGAAGGCGATATAGTACTTGACTGTTTCTCGCGAATAACTTCAATGCGACGTAGATTTATATTGAACTGACGACGGTTTAAAAAAACTCTTTTTTTCGCTAGAAGAACTCTAGAGCCATCCAAAATGATTGACATATTGCACTGGTCTTAAAACTGTCCAATGTGACTTTACTCGATGGTCATAGCTCGCTTTCTTCCGCCGTGCAAGTTCTTGTCTGTAAAGCCGTCGCGGATGTGATTTATGTTCGCGCCTTTCTCGATCAGAAAGCGCGCGCAGTCAAATTCCCCCTCGTTAACCGCAGTGTCCAGCGGCGACGAACCATCCTTGTCCCGCACATCAAGTTGCGCGCCTTTTGTCACAAGATACTGAAGACTTTCAAAGCTCCCCGTACTCGCAGCACGATGCAAAGGATAAAATCCATCCAACCCCGGCTCATTGATATCCACGTTTGTCCCTTCAAGTACAGTTTTTAACGTGTCGACGTCATTGTGAGTCGCGGCCCACTGAAGCAAAATCTGCGGATCAAGCGACAGACTTCGTTTTCTTCTTTGCGCGAGTTTCTCGTTGGGTGCTGATGAATCTTTACTAATGACCCTTTGCTCGCTTATTTTCCTCGAGATGCTTTTAGAAGTCGAAAGCTTCAGCACACTTTTACAGATGGAAGAAGACATCACGCCTTGCAAAGAGCGTATGAGTCATGAGAGTTTGTGGTCGATTGATGTCTATTTTGGCACGTCGTGTTTTTTATTATTTTTGTATGCCCCAAGCTGCGCTGGTACAGATAATTGTTTTTGATTTCCCATCTTAAGTTTCATTTCCTGCGGACAGACTTGTTTTGATTAAAATTTCTTATGTTATTTTTTGTTGGCTTCGGATCAAGTCTGTTCCATTTTGCGCGTTTTGCAACCTAAGCTGCGAGTTCATGAAAGAAACAAGCAGCAAACAAACTTAACCTCCGCTTAGGATGATAAAACATTTTCTAAACACGCCCATGCAGTGTGTTCTAAGATAATGTTTGTCTTTTTTCGTTATCTTTCTTTCTTTACTGCGCATGCAGTGAAAGGTCATCGAATTTTATGGTCAGGACCCAAATAACTATTTCGGCCCCACGGGGAACTGGGGCGAGGAGTCAAGAACTGACTCAAGCAACCTTATTTAATTTTCTGAACACATTACTCTGATTACTGAGTTTATAAACGCGTTACATTTTAGCCCGAAATTTGACCAGTTGGCAAAGTCTCCAATCTTTTTTAAATAAGAATGTTGCAAGACGCTGAGAGAGACTAGAAAAAAGAGCTTCCCATCATTCCCCGCGTCTTACATCTTTCGCGCCAAAAACAGCTGTGGTGATTTATCTCGTGTTCATGCCATTTTAGAGCTGAACCACGATTACATTTTCTAGATGAAATCACACCTGAATAGGCCATTTCTAAGTTGTCTTTTGCCTCTGTTTCAAAACCAGTCCTGGGACTTAGAATGTACTTCATAGAGTGAAGTAAAGCGGAATTGTCGTCCATTATATTGACATGATATAGAGTTTGTTACACTGAGATCTTAAAAAATGTCATTTATATCACGGGTAAAAATCATCGACATCGATCGACTTCTCTGAACTCATGCATTAATAATTCCGATGATGGCATCAAGTTAAAACAAAAAGGAAATCATATTGGCCATGACAGTAGTTTAGCACTGGCCTTAATTAGCATAGATTTTTACGATTTTGTTTCTCCGTTTACTCCTTATCAGTTTTTGTTTCGATTGAGAAGATATATCAAACACGATATACAGTGTTTCATCCGATTTACAAACTCCTCGGTATTTCAGGTCAAAAATACTCCGCTATGCGTCGTATTGTGAACTCTCTTGTCTGTCCTTGGAAATCGAATGAAACACTATCTCCCGTGTTTAATATCAGTATTACTTCAAAATGTGTTTTTAAAAATTTTATCTGTTCATTCATTCAGCTGAATCAGGTGACAATTGATGATAACGTCGGTCACGTCAGTAGCTAATAAAGGAGAAATCTGGACATCAAATTGTTATCTTTATTGAACAAATTATTAGTAAAGACATCTGTGAAAGATTTAAATATCCTTGAGGAACAAGCAGCAGTATCCTGTGCTGATCACAGAGACTAAAGGACAGTACAAAGCGAGTGAGACACGCGTTAATTGGCCAATGTCAACATCGTGCTGTGGTTTTGCAAAATGGCATTCTTGACTGAGTGACATGTATGAACAGCCACGACATTTTCCGTTTGCATGTTACGAGTTTTATCCCTCGAGCATTTTCATGCATTAGAACGTTTTATTATTCATATTTGTTGATTTATTAATTGAGAGTGATTAATTCAAAAGAAAGGTTTCCAAAGAGTTTAAGCTACGAACGTGATTTGTACTTTAGTACATTTCAGACACGTGAGTAACCAAACTGTTACACAACAACACGCGCGTGCCAGAACACATGATTTAGGTTGATCACGTTTACTGGCACAGAATAATGATTAGTCGATATTTTCCCACGAGAAAGTTTGGGGTTATAATCCCTCGTACTTTTGTTAACTTGGCGTAGGACGCTTATACCTGGTCAGAGTCGTAAACAACCTTTGTTTCTATTAATCCTACGGCACTAATAGATTAAGTTGTTTTGACATACAAGCACAAGCGTGTTGTTGGGTCTTTGGTCTGATTACCTCTTGTAAGTCGTGTAATCGAATATCTGAAATGTTTTAAGTTAAGTTATCAGTTATGGACTTATCCTGGCCGATATGCCAGCAAGAACTGTGGAACTATTTGGTTCCATCAAGCCACGAACACTGAACACTTTAATTAACTTGTTTACGGACATTAATCTTTATTCATGCGACCGTTTAGGTTAAAGTGCACCTAACCCCAAAAAATTTTCTTCGCTTAAATAAATCTACATGTAATTCTAAGGATTTCTGCGAAAAAAAATTTGGATTCGGTTGAATCTTCGATTTTCTATGCGCGGTTGAAGTCAAGTTCGATGTGTTGCACGACCGCGTATAGGGAGTCTGGAGTCTGGTGCCGAGTTATGACGTCTACTCGGGAACCACACAATATAGCGCCTCTGTCATTTCTCTGTATTTGTTTGGGATAATTGAACATAAAAGGGATCATTTCTATGTCTTTTGGGACTTAAACTGAAGAATTTTGTTTCCAAATTGTGCGTTCTTCATCTTCGGAGTCAAAGTTAAGTTTCGATTCGAATTACTCCGAAATAAACTTCATTTCTGAAGTAGAAATCGAGCTCGAATCGACGCGTGATTTATACATCAATATGCGTTCCTCAATCAATACTTCAAGCGGCAATGAGGAAGAAATCTTCGCAGATGAACCGCTTCGAGACCTGGAATGGACAAATAAATGTGAAAAGGAGGTCAAAGCGAATGAAGAGCCGAAAAGAAAGATCAAGGACCGCTTAGATAGCACTGAAGAAGCCAGGCAATGGTAAGCAAATTATAATAATTCGTGTCACATATAAACTTTGCTACTCCGACGAGCGTTTTAGACATTTATATTTTTGCGAGTATGCATTTCGTAAAGCAATGGTTATTCTGTTCAATGCCAGCTTTTCACCATTTAATGTTTGTAACAGCCAAGTAACCGTCGCAGTTGTAAGAATTCTCGCTCGAGGCTTTTGTTTAGATACTTTCGTAGATGTCTGTTTAGCGAGGTTACAGTTTTATTATACCAATATGCCATCCAATAAAGCTTGTTTTGGCTCAGTTCTATTTAAGTATTGGTCCATACTTAAAGGTCGTCTATCGAGAGTTTATAGAGAAGTGTATTAAGAGTTGCTTGAGGCGCAGCCATGAGACAGTCGATCGATTGAAAATCGGCTTGCCCGCGCGCGGGCCTGAAAATTTAAGCCGCAGAAAACAAACTGAAAGGAAACAAGCCACATCACTACAGTTTTGACATCCAGAAACGTTTTTCGTTACTACTCCAAATAACCACCATAGTGAATCAAGTTAATTTTCAAGTAAAAACCGTGAAATAAATGACTTTTTCTTCCTCGATTAGTGAAGTGGGTATGTTCCCTCGGTGGTCCGCATTGATACCCATTGATGTTACGATCTGTACACAAGGCTGTCGCACTGCTTATTTCCCGGCCTCAGAACAAACTTTTAGAGTCAAAATATTTTGTCATTTTTCTTATTTAGTCATTCGAAAGAAATTCGTCTTTGACTTACCTCAAAATTTCCTGAATTGCTTCGCACGAGGAAGAAATATTGACGCCATACAGTTAGCGATACTACGGATGAACGCTCGGATTCCACGCTCGTGCTACTGAATTTTGCCGGCTATGTCATTGGTAGAGATAACATTTCGGTAACATTTGGTCGAATTGCTAGTTGACTTCGACCGGGTAGATTTGAAAATAGCCTTAGGAAGTCTACTGGAAGTGCGCGGACAAACTCCAGAGTTCTCAAATTTATGACTCTCCGCACAGTCCCACCTCGCTCATTTGAGTTTACAAAATCCACCGTCTTTTCTCGACCATCGCTTTAAAATGGTATAGTATACCTTTATCTAAATCTGGCGTGCTGCTGCAACGCCCAATAACGCACCTGGAAGGCGTTTCTACACACTTTTCGAATGTGTATCGCATCTTTCTGAAGTAAATGAGTGGACGCGAAGGATCGAACGTTCCCGAGTAGACGTCACACAGCCGCTAGAACTCATTCCCCTCTAACGCGGCCGTGCAACAAAATGGCGTCGTTTTAGATGCAATTTTGGAGACTTTGTCGGGGCACAGAAAATCGCATTTAAGTTTCAAATTATAAGTAAATTCATTTAAACGAATAAAAATTTTTGGGGTTAGGTGCACTTTAAGCTTTTGTTGTACTTAAGATGTCCAAACAAACAGATCACGTCCTAAAAAGTTACAACGCTTTTCGTCCAGCAACCGCAGTGATTGGTATCAAGAAACACTTCCAATTTGAACTACTTTCGATATCTCGATAGTTGACCGTTGAATTTAGAGTTATTTTAGGTTTTATTAACGAAACTAAGTTGTGGCCTTAATCCTTCAAACAAACACCGTTATTTCTATGAAGCTTAATGAGATCCTCAATTGAACCAATCAGGCAGCGCGTTGTACGATGAGGTACGAAATGTGCATTAGGCTTTAGTTTGTACTCTGAGTTGGTCAGTTGAAGTTAGAAGCGGAGACGCCAACAGCTTATCAGAATAAACTCCTTGAAACCAGTCTTGACTGAGCCACTGCAGAGCACTCACAAAAACCCGCAGCAAAGCGAGTAAACGTCCCCTATCAAGTGGTTGGAGAATCCGTCGTGTATCACAAAGATCTCGGTCCTCGCCAATCTTCCACAAACTGTGAGTGAACGGAACTTTTTGTTTTTACGATGTAAAGGAACGCCAAGCCATCTAAGTAGCGCGTCCATTTAGGCGATTCTAGTAATCTAGAATCGCACTGGTCGCGAGATAGAGACAGTTCTGTTCAGAACTTCGTGATTAACAGCGCCTCGCTTCGCACAGTTTTCATAGTTTATTTATTTGCGTACGCGATTTCATCAGTAACACACTTTACCGTGGCCAGAATACCGCCTTTTCACCTTATGTAACTCGCGCCAACGCCTTGTTTTCGGACAACTGGATTTTCTTTCGTGGACCAGAAATATACCTTTTCTTTTCGAGATCAACTCGGCGGTGCAAATACAGTGCTTAAATTATTTCACGGGTCGCAGGAGTCCAGAAGGAGAAACACAATCTTCGCTCAGTGAGCGGGGAGCACGGCAGCCGGGATTAGTAGCCGAACGCTCTGTAATCGTCACGGTTGTCGTGTAGTAGCCCAACCAGGCCCTGCCTTTGGGGGTCGCGGGAAAACTTGGTCAACTCCACGTCTTTTGACAGGTCTTCGGACCGGAGGGTATATGAGACCGTGGGGTGAGTACGTGCCACTCCTGTCGCCCACGAAATTGCACTGTCGCTTATTTGCCACCTCGTTCAAAATTAGTTCTTTTGATAGTTGACGCAACACGCGTTCTTTCCTGTGAGTCAAACGTTCAACCGTTGTTTCTACAATTTATAGCAAATTCGCTCGATTTCAAACTGTTAACCCGAAGTAAATTAAAAATCCTTTCGGCGCTTACCGCGGCCAAACCTCACGAAAACAAATATTGTGACGGCACTTGTTTCACTACGATTTCAGCCGAAAATTTGGACCAGTTGAATTCGCCAGATAGCGCCGTTTCGCCACACACCACGGAGAGTTCAAGCCAAATAAATTTGCCGGTTGAACTTTTACCAGATTCGACCGAAAATCCGGTTTTTCCAACTCCGCATTCCGACGTCACCTCGTGGGTTGAAAGCCATTCTTTTGTCCCACCCTCAGTTTATTCGGACGGTTCTGAGACGGACGACGAATCTATCATTTTTGATCTCCACAACGAAACTCTAGAACTTTCTACCGCGCATTGTGAGATGTCAGAAATGGACTTCACAAAGTTAGCGGAACTATTGACAAATAACCACAAAGAGCAAGCCACACAATTTCAATCTCAACTGTCAACATTGACAAAGAACCTTGAAAAAAGCCATTCACAACCCTCGTTCCAGGCGAATACTTCGATGATGCCAAAATTTTCAGGCTCGGAATCCGAGGACGTGACAGAATTTCTCACCAATTTCAACAGGGCCGCCCGATTCTACAAATTTAGCGAAGAACGAAAAGCCGAAGCACTACCGCTGTATTTAACTTCCACGGCGAGTATTTGGTTCAATACGACCCCGGGTTTGGCGGGGAGAGATTTTGCTTACCTCTCGGAAGCGATTCAACGAAAATTCCACACTGATTCTGACACCTGGTTACTTCGACAAAGACTACACGATCGTAAGCAAATGCCGGGGAAAGCGTTTCCGATTTTTCAGCAAGCATTCGGAAGCTTTGTCAACGGGTTAATTTACCAACCACCGAACGCGTGACCATATTTATTCAAAATTTACGGCCAGAACTTAAACATTACGTTCTGTTACAACGCCCAGATAACCTTGAAATGGCCGAAACGCTCGCTCGAATGAGAGAAAGTTTGCCCGAACCTAAAAGCCCGGACAGAATGGAGGAACTTTTGAGCGCTCTTTCTAAACTAAACACCGCCCCAACGGCAACACCTTTGGCCCCAACAGTAGCTTCGTACGGCGCACCCAGTCAACAAACTGACCATGTGCCGCGCGCCTCTAGGGAAAACCAATCAATGACGAGAGATGAGATCACACAAATTATTCGTCAAGAATTACGAAGGGCAACTCAACCCAGGAATTTTAATCCAAACCAGCGCGGACGATGGACTCATGATGGGACAGTTATTTGCGACTGGTGCTCGAAACCGGGACACGTCATGGCCGTTTGCCGTCAACGTCAAAATCAACAGCGAGATCCGCGCATTCCATTTTCGAACAGACCACAACTAAATCAACGGTAGTTACTAAAACACGGAACCACCCACAACGACCCACAACGATCCACAACGACCTAGAAACGATCCACAACGATCCGCAACGATCCACAACGACCCACAACGAGCTATATTTGACAGTCGATGAACTGTTTCGTTGGTTGGGATGACACTCTGATCGGATCTGGTTTTTTTCCAGATTTAATTGTAACGCAACACTTCGTCGCGTCACGTGGAGTCACGCGGCTTTTCCCTTTGCCTTATACGTTGTTACGTCTGGGCCGAAGACACATGACCCTGTCTGTAAATCCATAAGCTATTGTCACATCTTTAATTAAAAATTAAATTTACCAAAAACAATTGTTAAACAATTGTTCTTGAATAATTATGTCATAATGTTTCCTTTTAAAATGCCGGGGAGGAGGTTATCACGTGATTTTTTCAAATATGTGGGTCGCCATGTTTGCTATTAACTTTATCCAGGAGCATATCCTGCTTTGTTTTATTATTTTAAATTGTTTTAGATATTTCAAAATTTAATTTTTTACTATTTTTTTAAATATTAACTCAGCAGTTAATCATTAACTTAATTAACTTAAAGTCAAAGAGGCCATTCCTTGTTTTCCAGCTGGCCCCCCGGGAGCCCTGGGAACTAGGTTAGGTCGTTGTGGATCGTTGTGGATCGTTGTGGATCGTTGTGGATCGTTGTGGATCGTTGTGGATCGTTGTGGATCGTTGTGGATCGTTGTGGATCGTTTCTAGGTCGTTGTGGATCGTTGTGGGTCGTTGTGGGTCATTGTGGATCGTTGTGGGTCGTTGTGGGTGGTTCCGTGTTTTAGTAACTACGCTAAATCAACAGCCCTGGGAACGGCGTTCTTACTCCAATTACCCTGCTCCTCCGCAGGCTTTAAACTAAATACGATCCCTGTCGAGCGGGAGCGACGAGGGATCGATCATGATAATTGTACAACTGAATTTAACACAAATTTCGAACCACACCCACCTATAAATACGCAATCACCCGTATTGTTTACAACCACACACAGCCCTCTAGCTCGACCAGAAACGATAGATTTTTCTGCTCCGAGCGTGGACACTTCTCATTCCGTTTCTTTAAATCAAACGACCGATCGTAACGAAATTCGCACACAAAACGCGTCACAAACCACCACTGAATTTAACGCGCGCGTGCCTACATTCCCGAGTAGGCCCGCAACGGGTTCCAGTGAGGTTGTCGCACCGAAAACACCGACATTTTATGCCGTTAGATCTGATCAACTTGCCAGGCGCAAGTCTCAAGGACAACTTCAGCCACATGCCAACGAGTATAAACCACACATGCCTACGAACGAATCTGGCGCACCAACTTCAAGTGCAGCGCATAATACTGCCGCCAAAGGAGTTCGTTCTCTTTATGAAATACCGCCGCTCGCCAATGAGTCCGAAGGCGCGCTCGTTTATGAAATAAATACAATCGATATTTCTCAAGGCATAGCTTCGTTCCACACCGAGAACAGGATTGAAACGACCACAGCTCAAGTCTCAGACTTAATTTTTGATATCGTCCAACCTGAGAAATGTGATATATTTTCCGATCACGCTCAGTATATTTCGAATATACCAGTAATCACAAGCACAACTCCAGCAGAGACTGCTTGGATTTCACCCGAAATTAGAGCGCTTAATTTTGAAATCGTGGAATCACTGGCCGGCGATATTGTCATTGAACAAACACAAATTCTGTTTACCGAACCAAAAATTAGTTGTCACTCGATTAAACTAGCGACCGCAGCGCCCAAAACAGTCTCGATATTGGTACCTACACCTGTGCCAAGGCCTAACAAGGATAAGAGACGCACTATATCTACCGCAACTTCTAAGTTAAGGAAGTTAAAGCAGCGAATCGCAAAAGTATTTCACAACCGCGCGTTCACCCTTTCACTGACGGAAACAAATTAAAGCGCATATGTTGTACACAAATACCATTACCAAACGCGGCAATGAATTCCACTGTTGTTCCACAAAGTTTATCCGTTCCAAATGATGTAGAAACCCGTTTTTCAAAGGCGGACGATAAAAAGACTTCAAGGTCAAATGACAAAGAAATAATAGCGTTTGTCGATACACAAAATAGAGGATACATTGTTCCACAAAGTTTATCCGTTCCAGACGATGAGAAAACCCGTTCTGTTTACAACACAAGTAAAACATTTTCAAAGGCGGAAGATGATAGAATTTTCAAGGCAAATAACGAAGAAGTTATAGCGTTTGTTGACACGCAAAATAGAGAAAATATTGCAGTAAAAATTGACGTTTACCCCGCCCAGGATAAGTTGAACAAGGACATTCAGAACGAAGACTTCGTTGAAGTACTAACCGACAAAGTGAACGAATTCGATGGGACCAAATCAAGGTCCTCTACAGACACAGCACGAAGGATAACCATTACCGAGGATGAGACCAACCTCATTTTCAAGCAATCGCCATATTTTGACCCGCAAAATGCTAAGTGCAGGGTAAACAACGACGTAGGTGGAATTCAATTAATGCGACTAGATTTGTGTACGAACGACATTACAGAAAGTGCCGCAGTAGGAATATTCGACGGAAATCCAGCGAGTAATACAACAAGGTTCTCTGACGATAACAGTACACGATTCTTCGGCCAAATAGTCAATAAGTTGCGCTCATATTTAGGATTAGCGGCCTATATCTCCACTTTGATAAGCAACCCGCGAAACGAACATAGTCAATCGTCTATGGTTCACGCAGAAACGATAACGAATTGTGGCACGAATTGTGTTCACTTCATTTCTTTGTCCTCGTGATAATAACCGCGACTCCTTGGTGGACACGCCCCAAACTGGCACGCGCCCGGAATACATGGCACAACTACGAGCGATTCAGGAACAATCAAATGTTTGTTTTAGTAATCACGAGAAGCGAAAATTCAGTTCTGATGAACCACGCGACTGTGTACACGTCAGATATTTGACCGCGCGGTATGGCCTCGTAACCGCCGCCCAGACCGTCACGATTTCAAACAAGAATTATTTTCCAATTGGCTTGTTAAATCCAACCAATTTCGAGACAGTTATCAAGCAGTTGCCGCCACCGTACTATTACCAAATTCCACGAAAACGAAAACCTCCTGATAAAGTTTGTTACAATGAAATCAGTTTGGGTTAACCTTGATTGCTTTTGCCTAAATTTGGAAACGTTTCACACGAATTACAGTGTATGACTCACAGAAGTGACGAAGTTTTGTTATTCAACTAGTATACGTATTAGCATCAACACCCCAAATTGAGATGAAACATCAAGGATTTATAGTACATACATCACCTTTCCGATGTAAAGTTTTGTGTTTCAATACTAGTTTTCATATCATGGTATACATTTTCATTTCCAATCAGTGTAGTTAGCAGTTAGCTAGTTTTGATCCGAACTGGTTTGGTTTTCCTTTAACATTGAAATCTCACTACCTGAACATCGCGCGCTCAAGAGCCAAGACCACCGCAGACATTACTCAGCAAGCGTACTCCTACGTTACCTACGACAACTGATCAGACAACTGCCTCATCAACCACACCAGATTGCCAATAGCAGTAAGCAGTAGAATCCCCACCTTAGTTCATACGACTACTTCAGTGTACAGTGTTTCAATGGTCATTACTACTGCAGTGTCACCATGCACGAGGTGAACATCATTCAATACCTACTGGCTGTGCCCACTCAGCAGATAAAACAAAAAAACAACGACCCAGCCTAAGCTTATTTAATGAGTTCCAAGCAGGCGCCTGACACCATACACATCAAAACGACCATAACTACACTTATACTGAGAAGATTTCTCTAGCACGAATATTAACATAGAAGCCAAATGTGGCTACTTCTATCTTCTAGGAAAATGGCTGTGGAAAATGCTCCCTTTCCCTTTTTCCAAGAAGGCCATCTGTGAGTAAGCATCAAGCAGTAGTGATGGCAGCTCAACTGTTTAACCTGAACATAGCAGATCCTTCTTCAGTAAAAGAATTGGACAGCTACGATGACAGGAACTTTTTCATGCGAGGATCCTTGATGGGAGGGAAAAAGGAAATGGAGTGTCCGGTTGCAAAGAGTACGTTCTCAAAATTGCAAACCACATGGATTCAAACCATGAATGTTTAATAGAGGTACAGGGTGACGTCATGGGGTTTCTCCAAGCACGTGATTATAACTGCTCCACCCCAGTCCCCTCCATTTTCAAGACGACTTTTGTGAAGTGCAAAATCCCAAGAGCTGCCCAGCCTGGTGGTGTTTCCATAGTAACAGAGAGCGTTGCCTTGGGCACGGATAACGTTGCCTTAAAAAACAGACAGTGTTGCCTTAGAAACAGATTGTGTTGCCTTGGAACGGACAGTGGGTCGGTAGTTATCAGTAATAACCGTAGTTTCGATACCCTTGGAAGCGTCAACAATGCAGGAAATCTTGAAGATGGCATAGAGATTTACGATGGTAAAGAGTATTATGAAGAGGAATGCTTTGTGTGCGCTGTGCGTCTTCTGACCTTTGTACCCGGAAAGATGCTGAACGAAATACCGCTGAACACTGAACTGCTGTTTAATGCCGGGATGGCCGTGGGGAGGCTGGATCGAGATTTAAAGGTAAGCCGGAAGTGTCTCTCCCCTCGAAGGCAAGGATAACATTTGGTGTTTTCCCGAAAGTTATGACCGAAAGTAACGACGTCAAAAGTTCCCAGGTTACTATTTTTACGGCAACTAATATTAGCGATTTTGCAGCCGCTATAGCTAATATTAGTTGCCAGACTGGCTTTAACAATGAATGATTTGCAATCGACTTGCTGCGACTTGCGTTAAGTGGCCAAATGGAGAAAAACTTGCGTTAATTTGTGTAAAATAAGTTGATCTCGATCAAAGTCAACGCAAGTGCGTGCAAAGGAAGTCTGGTATACATTTGCTTTGGCGTTTTTCCCCGTGCCCAATGATATTTTTTTGAAATCTATTAATAGTTTCGCGCCATGCTGTGAAAGTTAGTTTCATTTCTTTCTGATCGAGGCTCAGACATCACGTTACTCAAATTGACCAATGAGATAGCACTCTTAAAATGAAAGCCACCCAGGCCATATATGGGGGGATGCTTCTCTTAGACCATAATGTCTTGTTTTAAGATAATTCATCCAGTCCTTTTTTCTAACAGGATTTTGAATGCCCAAGGATTGATCGTCCAGGATTTTTATGGGACCTATCTGGTATTGGTGACAACGTTGAGCAATTTCTTGAAGCTGTCAACGACAAACGTCACAAAAAAAATGGTTCGAGACGTTTGTGAATCTTTCAGAAAAGAAGTTGAGCCAAAACTTCACCTCTTGCCCAAGCAGATCATCCACGGAGACGCAAGTTACGCCAATATCGTAGTCACTCCAGAGAAAGAAATTGGTTTCATAGACTTTGGAGATCTTAACTACAGTTGCCGCATATTTGAACTAGCAACTTCTCTCATGTACATCTTGAATGTTGAACATGGTTTGAGCTGCGGGCGCACCCGCATGGTGGGATATTTTTTCGCGGGATATCACTCGGTTAACCCCTTATCAGATGAAGAAATGGACTTGCTCCATGTGTTGGTAGCCTCAAGGTTTTGTCAGTCATTAGTGTTTGGAGCTTACACCAGCAAGCATAATAATAATAATGGTGATCCTAGTAATGAATATATCTTGGAAACGGCCAGGAACGGTTGGAAGAATTTTGAAGCATTTTGGAAATTACCCAAAGAAGAAATGCTACACATGTGGCTTGAAATCAGCAACAAGACAAAAACTTAGAGTCCAAACTGGATAACTGCCGGTAAATGCGCTTAGAATAAAAGTAGTTTTAACCTGTTAAACCCTCGTCGACTAAATTTGACTCCCACGTTTTTACGCATGCTCTAATTAGGTAGCTCGCCCCTCTCGACCCCAGACCTTCGCTGCTTTTCTTGGCTACGCAAGCACGCTCTTCTCTCCCTCGGTCATGCGCAAAAGAGAAGAGCTCTGCCGACACCGCGGAAAAATTAGTGCGCATGCTTGGCTGTTTTGGCGCGTGATTGCTGTGATCGCAGCTTGGAACAATTTCGTTCCCAGAGTCCTCGTTACCCTTGTCCAGCGGTGGAGCGGCCAACAAGGAGCTCTGGGGGAAGCGATTCGCCATGACAGGATTCTTGGACTTCCGGCTCTACTGCGCATGTGTTCGACCCCATGTTTCAACTAACGGACGCCAAGATTCTTGGACTTCCGGACTTACTGCGCAAGTCATGCGGATCACTCTATCCCAGAGGTCCTTGTTGGCCGCTCCACCGCTGGACAAGGGTAACGAGGACTCTGGGAACGAGATTGGCTTGGAATCGATTTTACGATTGATTGTTGCAAAGATATTGTTTTGCAAAAAGATACGTGAAAGAAGAGTCTCTTTCGGAATTGTCTTCAAGGTAAAAAGGTAAAAACCTGAGTTGTTTCGTGACGGCCTTAGTCCCGTGAAATGAAAACAAATGTCGGGAATTTTAAATTGCCGCCATTTTGACGCGGTATGTTTTTATGGAAATATTGTGGTACCCACTCCCGCGCGGCTCATTTTGTCGCTGTGTTGCTATCGCCGGAATCTGCTAACATCTTCGTCGGTGATAAAGTGACAATCACGTGATTCCTTATATTAGCCATACGGTATTCAATCAAGTGTACTGAAAATTCGCAATGATACAAATTTGGCGTTATCAGTTCTAACAGTGGATTTTTCTAGTCTAGTAGCTGTAGCGTATATTTGCTCGTCGCTAATAATTTTAAGCTGCATTCATGTGGGGGTTTTTTTTAGCTGTTAAAACTTGTTAAACACAACTAAATGTGAGAATTTGAAACAGATGACTACAGCGTGACTAATTCCAGGTAGGGTGGGGTAGGGAATATAGATTTTCCACCTAAAAATAAACTCGTCACCTCTCCCCTCCGGCCACCCGCTATCTTCAAAGACGTTTTCGAATGTAAACACACGCGATGGAATTTTGATGGAGATTTGATGCGAAATAATAAAATTGTGGGCTTTTTTGCAGAATACGCCTTCCCTTCATTTTTCTGATGAAGGCTAAGCCCACCAAATTACCGATATGACCTAAAAATGCGCTAGTTTTTACAAGTGTCTGGAATGAAATTCACAACAACAACAAACACAGCAAGATTTCATCTGTTGACGACTGCTGATAATTACGTCAGTACGCGTGATTGAAACAAGTAAAACCCGTCAAATTAATTCAAATCAAAATTCCACGGAACATTATTAATCACGAAACGCAAAAGAGTCGTAAAAATTTAAAAAAATATTTATTTTAGAACAACACGATTTATTTGAATGATTAACAACTAACTATCAGCAACAAATGTATTTCTAAAAGATGCATGCTTAAAAAAATCATCAAAGTATTCAATTAATTCTCAGGAAATATAGAAGATTCCTGCGTTCACAAGAAATGCAAAACCGTGACCCACTTTCAAATTGATACCGCAGATGGCAAATATGGCAAATTTTTTCCGTTCCCAGAAAAAACAAACGTGATACTATTTCTTTCTGATGACGTCAACTTATATAAAAACTTGAGCACGTACAGTAACTAATAGTTAAAATCCTTATACTAAATAATGTCAATTTTTTTCCAAATCTCATACTCTATAAGCACTTTGTGTTTTTATCTTAATTCTTATCTTATCGATTTAAACCTATTTACTCAGTACCCTGAATGCGATATAGTACTTGACTGTTTCTCGCGAATAACTTCAATGCGACGTAGATTTCAGTATTCAACTGACGACGGTTTTAAAAAAACTCTTTTTTTTCCTAGAAGAACTCTAGAGCCATCCAAAATGATTGACATCTTGCACTGAAGTCTTAAACCTGTCCAATATGGCTTTACTCGATGGTCATCGCTCGCTTTCGTCCGCCGTGCAAGTTCTTGTCTGTAAAGCCGTCGCGAATGTGATTTATGTTCGCGCCTTTCTCGATCAGAAAGCGCGCGCAGTCAAATTCCCCCTCGTTAACCGCAGCGTCCAGCGGCGACGAACCATCCTTGTCCCGCACATCAAGTTGCGCGCCTTTTGTCACAAGATACTGAAGACTTTCAAAGCTCCCCGTACTCGCAGCACGATGTAAAGGATAAAATCCATCCAACCCCGGTTCATTGATATCCACGTTTGTCCCTTCAAGTACAGTTTTTAACGTGTCGACGTCATTGTGAGTCGCGGCCCACTGAAGCAAAATCTGCGGATCAAGCGACAGACTTCGTTTTCTTCTTTGCGCGAGTTTCTCGTTGGGTGCTGATGAATCTTTACTAATGACCCTTTGCTCGCTTATTTTCCTCGAGATGCTTTTAGAAGTCGAAAGCTTCAGCACACTTTTACAGATGGAAGAAGACATCACGCCTTGCAAAGAGCGTATGAGTCATGAGAGTTTGTGGTCGATTGATGTCTATTTTGGCACGTCGTGTTTTTTATTATTTTTGTATGCCCCAAGCTGCGCTGGCACAGATAATTGTTTTTGATTTCCCATCTTAAGTTTCATTTCCTGCGGACAGACTTGTTTTGATTAAAATTTCTTATGTTATTTTTTGTTGGCTTCGGATCAAGTCTGTTCCATTTTGCGCGTTTTTGCAACCTAAGCTGCGAGTTCATGAAAGAAACAAGCAGCAAACAAACTTAACCTCCGCTTAGGATGATAAAACATTTTCTAAACACGCCCATGCAGTGTGTTCTAAGATAATGTTTGTCTTCTTTCGTTATCTTTCTTTCTTTACTGCAGTGAAAGGTCATCGAATTTTCTGGTCAGGACCCAAATAACTATGGAGTCAAGAACTGACTCAAGCAATCTTATCTAATTTTCTGAACACGTTACTCTGATTACTGAGTTTATAAACGCGTTACATTTTAGCCCGAAATTTGACCAGTTGGCCAAGTGCTTCTCTCCAATCTTTTTTAAATAAGAATGTTGCAAGACGCTGAGAGAGACTAGAAAAAAGAGCTTCGCATCGTTCCCCGTGTCTTACATCTTTCGCGCCAAAAACAGCTGTGGTGATATCTCGTGTTCACGCCATTTTAGAGCTGAACCACGATTACATTTTCTAGATGAAATCACACCTGAATAGGTCATCTCTAAGTTGTCTTTTGCCTCTGTTTCAAAACGAGTCCTGGGACTTAGAATGTACTTCATAGAGTGAAGTAAAGCAGAATTGTCGTCCATTATATTGACATGATATAGAGTTTGTTACACTGAGATCTTAAAAAATGTCATTTATATCACGGGTAAAAATCATCGACATCGATCGACTTCTCTGAACTCATGCATTAATAATTCCGATGATGGCATCAAGTTTAAAACAAAAAAGGAAATCATATTGGCCATGACAGTAGTTTAGATACCTGGCCTTAATTAATTAACATAGATTTTGACGATTTTATTTCTCCGTTTGCTCCTTAGTTTTTATTTCGATTGAAAAGATATATCAAACACGATATAAAGTGTTTAATCCGATTTACAAGCACCTCGGTATTTCAGGTCAAAAATACTCCGCTATGCGTCGTATTGTGAACTCTCTTGTCTGTCCTTGGAAATCGGATGAAACACTATCTCCCGTGTTTAATATCAGTATTACTTCAAAATGTGTTTTTAAAAATTTTATCTGTTCATTCATTCAGCTGAATCAGGTGACAATTGATGATAACGTCGGTCACGTCAGTAGCTAATAAAGGAGAAATCTGGACATCAAATTGTTATCTTTATTGAACAAATTATTAGTAAAGACATCTGTGAACGATTTAAATATCCTTTAGGAACTCCAAAAAGCAGCAGTATCTTGTGCTGATCACAGAGACTAAAGGACAGTACAAAGCGAGTGAGACACGCGTGGTGGTAGCGTGCGTGCGCGGGAGTCGCGTGTCTCGCAATCGCCTCGTTGGCGGGCACGACATGCTGGTTTTAAAGTCCTGTCGCCTTCAGTAAGAAAAGAAGCGCGATATTAATTAATGTTTCCCCTTCCAATACACAGACCACTAATAGTAGCCATTAGAAAATATGGGAAACGGCTTAAAACTCTGCTAACATTTTAGACATTTTATAGCCGAAATTAGACAAATGTTAAACTATGGATTGGATTACGGATTAATTGGACAATGAACTTGACAATTCAGTTATTTCGTTATATATATTTTTTCTATGTCATTGTTATCGGATGTCGTCGAGAGGTGGTCGTCGGAATCGGAGAACTTTACCTAACAACTACAGTAGCATTATTGAACAAACCGTGACCGTGATTCTTATGGGATAAAAATTGACCATAATCAGTTGAGGAAGCCGCTTTTAATTGGCCAATGTCAACATCGTGCTGTGGTTTTGCAAAATGGCATTCTTGAAGTGACAAGTATGAACAGCCACGTAATGAGGATTCACTTTCCGGAATAAGTATACCCGAGCTCTTCAAGGAAGAAGGAAAACAAGAACTTCCTGAAACTGCTAACTTCATGGCTTGCAGGATCGACCACACATTATGGAACTGAAGGCATTGTTATCGAGCGCAATGTTCTGTGACTTCTGTTGCTGGCAAATTGCCTGCTTGGACGGAAGAGAAGGAGAGAAACAACGCTTGAAAGACTTGCAAAGCTCTCCGAATCACCTATATAATCGGATAAAGCTAGGAAATTTGTGGGATGTTTACGGGAGAAATCGGTTTAATTTGCGGAGGCATCAAACGGAAGGCACCTGGCATCGCAGGCTACTATATCGCTAAGCCTTGATGCTGCATAGATTCTTGTCAACATCAGCTGCAGTGACAGTGATGAGAGAGAGAGATAACTTTAAAGACGTTTGAGAGAAAACTTTGAGTTTGAGTTACTATCGGAGAGAAAATTTAATTTATTTAGACAACTATCTTAACATACAACTATTTAAACACTGTCGTATGTGGTGTGAAAACTGGCCTCAGGCTAAAATAAATTGCATAGACCCATCAACTAAATAATGTATTCGAAAAGATCTGAAGCCCGGGATAAAGAGGCGAGTTAAGGTTATCATATAACTTTAAAATCCAGCCACTAAAAGTGTTTAAGATAAAGGAATTGTTGATTTCACTTGAGAGGCAAAAAACAGTTATTTTGGCTGGGCGAGAAGTTTCGGTGACCCTTGCGACACCGCCGCAGGAATTTTCAAATTAGTCGAGCCAACCTCGATCAAAGATAGCGAAAGAAAAGAAGCAATTAATTTAGTAAATACTACAATGACGTCTTAAAATAGTGATTCATCATCGCAAAGTGCAGGAATTTATTTCTTTCTAGGCCTTGAGGCATTTACGGCTTAAAGCTGCAGAAACGCGCGAAATGGAACAACCTAGATCCCCATCCAGCGAAACAAATACAGACGAAAATGTAATCAAAACAAATCTGTCTGCAGGAAATGAAACCTTAGATGGCAAAACTGCGTCATCCGACGATGGTAATAATAGCACGGAGATGCCACAGGTGCCAGAGATTTCCGTGCAACACTGGTGGGCATCTGGTGACCACAAAAACTCGCGCGCTGTTGATCATCTTGGAGTCGACATGTGTTCTGCCACCGCCAAGAATATGCTAAAGCTTCCGACCGGTGGTAACGTATTGAGGAGAATAAGCGAAGACAGAACAGCGCAAGCAGCGGCTCACAAGGACAAAGACAAACTGAGGCCGGACGAGAGGTTGGCGCGGAGAAGAAAACAAAGTTTATCGCTTGATCCGCAGATTTTACTCCAGTGGGCCGCGACTCACAATGACGTCGACACGTTAAAAGGTGTATTGGAGAGTACGAGCGTGGATGTAAATGAGCCAGGAGTGGATGGCTTCTACGCGTTGCATCGTGCTGCGAGTACGGGGAGCTTTGAATGTCTTCAGTATCTCGTGACAAAAGGCGCGCAGCTGGAAGTTCGAGACAAAGATGGTTCGTCGCCGTTGGACGCTGCGGTTTACGAGGGAGAATTTGACTGCGCGCGCTTTCTGATCGAGAAAGGCGCGAACATCACTCACATTCGCGACGGTTTTACAGACAAGACCTTGGTGAAGATACGTGGACGAACGCGAGTCATGACGTCTTAGTGCAGACAGAGGTATATTTTGGGTTGAGAAAAAAAAAAACGTACTGTACTGGACATTCATCACATAATTAATCTCGTGGACAGTAATGGACAGTAAGTTGGATCAATAAAGATTTGTTTGAAGGTCTCATTAATAGTTTGCGTATCTTATCAAGGAAGTGCATGGTTGCTCTGAGCTGACTCACTGGTTCAGCAAACTGATCAGTAGATGCATGGATCCCAAATTGAGCTAAATAGCTCACAATTACGTCCATCTAGTAAGTGAATAACTAAGATAAGGACTCAACAAAAGATGAATGGATCGAAAACAATATTGACCATATGCTTCAAGTGGTCGACAGTGGTCCGATCGATCACTTGATTTTCAAGTTGTTTAATGTACATAATGTCAATAAAATGGTGTTCGCGTCTCCGAAACGTGCTTCATAGACCTTCTATGCTGGACACGAGTTGTAAATAATGATGAAATAAAAATTGCAAATGGAAAAACAAATAATAACCGTCATTCGACTGTGATGGCCGATGGGGGGTTCATGCAGTTTCAGATGTCATATGACCAATGATGCATACTGTACACTTCTTG
This sequence comes from Desmophyllum pertusum, assembly GCA_029204205.1. NCBI lineage: Eukaryota > Metazoa > Cnidaria > Anthozoa > Scleractinia > Caryophylliidae > Desmophyllum > Desmophyllum pertusum. Next base: position 1,180,980 of record MU825886.1, on the reverse strand, counting down.
CTGAAAAAGGCGCTCGTTCTAACTGCAAGAGCGAGCGGTTTTTTCATTATATGTCTTGTTTTGCGTTTCGTGATGTTGCATGGAAAATTAGTCTTGATTTCACCTCGGTCTTGACTCTTGACTTTGTTTCAGTGCTTGTGCTAATCTAGTTGTCTCATTAGATGAGTCTCTCATGCCGGCATGATTGATCGCAAGTGTCAACAGATGAAGTGTTTATTAACTACTTCACAGCTGTTTTGAGAACGATTATCAATTATATGGAGCACGCAATATACTTATCAATGACATAAACTTATGCAAATTGAAACTCTGTTATGAAGATAACGCTTTCGTCTACCACTTGAGTTGGACAGGGGAAGGGAGTTTTGGGAATAACCACATTTTGCGCCACTTTTAGACGGAAATTGATTAAATTATGCAATCAACGGTAAAAACGAGAAAGGATTAAGGTCGACTTCGGGTGGAGTTTGTTTCAGTTCCCGTGTCTTTTTTCCTCTTTCCTCGCCCACGTAGCTCTCTCGTAGCTCTCGCCTCGCCGCGCGATTTTTTCGAGTTTTTAGGAGCGCGCGCGCGCGAGGGCCGCTGGGAAGAGCGCCTTTTCTCGCCTCGCGCGTTCCAACTCGCTCAATATTACTCCAGTAGATTTTTTGTCGTTTCGCTTTCTTCAGCTTCTTTCGCCATAGAAAAAATTTGGAAAGAAATTCGAAACCGGAAAGATTCTTCGAACAAACAAACCTCTGCACGTGCATATTCAAAACCTTGCATGGCCCCCGGAATGGCCCAGTTCAAGCCGATTAACGCTACGTGGCAGCAGCCCATCTGACATGGGCTCCTGTACGTGGCTAATCCTGGCATTTTAAAGTGTTTTTTACTGATAACTTTATAGAGTTTGAGATTACTCAAATTCAAAATTGAAGGACAAAAAATAAACAGAAAGCCTCACTGAAAAGTTGCAAAACTGAAATCAATATTCACGCTGGATTAGCTTAATCGTCCTTTGCACGTAAGCATGATTACTAGTAAGCTAATCCAGGAATATTGATTTCAGTTTTATAACTTTTCAGTGACGTTTTCTGTTTATAATTTTTTGTCCTTCGGTTTTGACCTTGACTAATGTGGCTAATGTCAAACACCATTAAAATTATCAGTTAAAAACACGTTTACAAGATAGATTAAAACCTCGCTTAACTTTTAATACTGGATTAGCGTTAATCGACTTAATCGGGTTTCGAACAGCTGGGACCCCCTCGAAGCATCAACCCGTGCATGGGCTTACTGGCTTGTTACTTTGCGTCTAAGATGTAGGAGGTTTATTTTCGGTGGGGCTTCAGTATTTTCGGATGTTGACAAAAAAGCAGTGTTTCCGTGCTCGATGGAATAGGACAATATACAATAAGATTTCAATATGTTGCCCTGTTTTTTTACTCGGCTGGCATGTTTAGTTCTCAATGTACGTGTAGTTCGGCTCATCAACAGAGCAACGCCGAAGACCGCATCAAACACAGAATGCAATGAAACAATAATTAAATTACAACATTACAAACTGGATAGACATGAATAAGTTCAGTGGCATTACAAAAAAAATAAACATCTAAAGCGTGAATCAAGCGACGGACACTTCTATGTAACAATTACTAATTGGTCCTCTTAATTAAGAGTCATTGACTGAGAAAACCAGGCAAAATTTGAAAAAGCTCAAAGAAGGAGGTCAACAGAATTACTTCATACTAACATCATAGATAGGTTTGGTGGACTAATGGATAAATATAGTAAAGTTAGCTGCTCAAGAGTTTCTGTATTAGAGATACGAGATCCACTCTCCAACACCCCTCTCAGATGCCATTTTTACTCGTAAATTTGGCCCAATTAGAAAAGCTGCAAAATCTTTAAAATGTAACGAACGAAGTTCTTATTTTCTGTCTGATACAAACAATCATTGAACTACTTGTATACAGCCACAAATCCGAGAAATAGCCTCAGGGCTTTCTACAGCTCTCATTTTTGGATCACCTATATTTCGTATTTGCGAATGAGCAAGAAATGAGGCTTTTTCGAGTACCTGTAAAACATACAACTAAACCTGCAGAAATTATTGGACACCAAAAACAGATACTCTTATCTTCCCTCTATCAGAAACAGCAATAATCTTTTTGGGCCATTGAAAACAGCAGGATGCAAGAATATTTTTCACTTCATCGAGTTCTCGATACCATGTTCGATAACACGCGAAGCAGCCAATATGTTGTTCAAGCCCCTTTTTGGAGTCCATATCGATTTTTTCTGTAGTTGAACACATGTACGTAATCGAAGCAGTTCATATGTATTCCAAAAAAAACTTCATTTCTCAATTGAAAGCAAAGAAAAGTCAGAAAAACACGAAAAAAACATAGCGACGCCATCTTGAAATTTGAAGACTCGGAGAAACTGGGAACTAGTTGTTCTAGTCATTGTTCTACAGGTGGGTAGTGGGGCTGGGATTGTCAAACTTTTGGCTCCACGCTATTTTCGAAGGTTCTAAATTAGACTTTGTAGAAATAACTGGTTTTATTATACGGCATAGCATTTTAGGGTGCTAATACGCACTAAAACGAGTGCAAATAGGAGACCGTATTACTTCCTCGCCTTAGTCTCCCTGACCACGCGCTACGGAAAATTAAGCCAATATGTCGTTTTGTAGACTAGTGCCTCCTCTCAGTAAACTGCTCCTACTCGAACAAGCCCCTCGCCCCTCCCTCTCCCGCCCCTTCTGAATCCCAATCTTTGAAATATAATTATTTCCATGTAAAAAAGCAGGGGAAAAAATGAATGCATGTGGAGAAATCAGTAATATTAGGTTTTTAGTCAAAAATAGAAAGCCGGATTAATCATTTGAGATCAATAACGAAAAACTTGCGCAAAGGAGAGTAAAGAGTAAAGGACGCTATGACTTGTAGATAACTTGACCATGTTTAATAATCCCTGGGCATGCCCACGCGGGAGGTTACAAAGTAACTACGAGGAAGGGCTCAAGTAGGGCGCCGGGCGCCGGGCTTTAGTATACTTAGGCCAGCCCCAAAGCGCATGGTTGGTGTGTTGGTGAATACGTCTCATAAAACGAAATTACAGAAAGAGAAGCGTACATAAAAAGTCAGCACATTATTATGTTATAAAAGCGCGCAACTTATCATTTGCAATAATTAATGAAAAACAGTAGCGAAATGCGTCAATTCCTGATCAATCTTTTCAACTATACTTTCCCCTGTTTTCAGAAATCTGCAAGTTATTCTTTAGAACAACTGCAGGTTTGTACAAGATCTTTGATTGGTTCCACGTAGGAGTCCTTTCGACCAACAGGCCCCTCGATGTTGATTCCAAAAAGAAACAAATTTATTTTAGTTGCACAACCTTAAATTTTGATTTTAACATGCCACGCTTCACAAGGATACAGAGGTTTTGCCCATTGTATTCAATTGGATGTTGCAGGTCAAACCTCTTCGTACACTGTTGTCTGCAATTCCTGCAGCTGTTTTTCTGTTTCCCACGCTTGAATGTCACTCTCGTTGATATTTTCAACTTCTTCAACGATTAGCTCTCCGGGTGCTTTTTGCTGACGTTGTGTTGCTGCAAGTCTCGAAAAATAACTGCTAATTTGCTTGGCAGTTCGCCATTCTTCTGGAGTAAAACTAAGTTTCCCACTCCCATCCCTAGCGACTCTCATCTCTTTTGCAACTTTTGCTGGGTCTTCTTTGTTTCCTTCAATAAATTGATACACAATATTAACCAGTTCTGATCAACAAACAAATGTCAGTTGTTGTCAAGATCAAGAAACAATGACCAGGTAGTCACATACCCCACCAAATGTTTAAATGCGACCACCACCACCCCCCCCCCCCCCCCCCCCCCCCCCCCCCCCACACCCTTCCAAGCAGCAACAATCCAACAAAATACAAACTCAAAGGATACCAATATCGCCCGGAATTTCTAACGAGTCGTTACTTCTAGTAATATAATTGATATAACGTCCAATCCACTAATTGCCCATGGCGCTTTACAAATTTATTAAGTACTTGTACTTAAAAAGGAATAAAAATAGTTCAAAGCATAAAAGTTATAATTGTAATTTAAATTTTAGTCCAAATATTTTTACAGTCCTAGTTTCATTAGATTTCTGTATATTTTTTTGTTGATCACTTGTGGCGATCTTAAAAGTCTTTTGTCATTTTTTTTACTTCAACCACCCTGACGATAATCATCCAGAGGAATACTAAAAAAAAAATCGTTTTTCCCTTAATATTCACCCACCTTGAACTCATCGGCAGTTTCTGAAACTATATCCTCCTTTTTTATCCTGCTGAAATGGTCTTTTCGGCAAGTGTTACACAGGGCTGAAACCAAAATTTTATACGTTATGAAATAAATACTCCGAACACTTGTTTTTAAAGCGACACTGAAAAAGTCAAACCACATATCAAGGCAAAACATGTTGATTTCAATTGGAATGTTATACATTGTAAACAAAGCAACGCAGCGAGGCTAAACCTGATAAGGAATTACTAAGATGGGAAACAACTAGAATTGTAAGATTAACAACTGTGAGAATATGCGCATAACAAATAAATATTCCAGTTAATCAGGTATTTAGTACTTACCAGAACCAATTGGAACGGAAACGTGAAACATGCCATATATTTCTTTTGAAACCTGTTGGTTTACGCGACGAGGATTTTTTAATGTTTTTGTTTCGCCTCTGTGACATGGGTAACAACAGCTGGATGTCAATTTCTGGTAATGCGTTGTTAAATCGTACCTGTGCTTCGGACATACGGTGATTCTTTCTTTGTGTTCCTGTGAGACAGAATGCCATCCGGCGCGATTGAGAATAAGTTCATACTCCGCAGTCCGTGTTCCACGACTCCGACTTCCACTTGCACCCAGATTAGTTAGGTACTCTGTTACATCCTTCGTGCATGCTGTTAGGGGAATTATTTGGACCTCCTTTAGAGCGTAAGGTGTCGGACCGCACGCACTATTTGTGGTCGAAAATGAACAACTCATCGTGTTTCGCGTGTACGTTGTAAATAACACTTTAATTGGTAAAATAAACAACGACGTAAAAGTCTGGAACAAAGCCGAATATATAACATAACAAGAATTTTCGAAGAAAATATAACCGGGCTTTCTTTATCAAGCAAGCAAGCCGTTTTACCTGCTTTCTTGCTTGAAATCTATCAGATTAGTCACGGCAGTCACGCTGAAGTCTGATGTTTGCGTATAGTGCCTACTGTCAATTTTCTTGCCTCTGAGCAGTCTTTGAAGATCATTCCTCAATATAAAGCCAAAGTTGAATAAGAGGAAAAAACACGACAACATAGGTACGAATCGGTGTTGAACCATCAATCGCAGACGTTCCGCGTTGCACCATCATCATTCGCAGCTATTCTAGTCACAGTTCGACAAATTGCGTGAGTCAAAATGTGATATTATAATGTAATGATTGTTATTTATAAATCTTCTGCATACAAGGAAGTGAATTGCTGCACCAACACGAAAAAGTAATGTATTTCACACTAAATAAACAGCAGAGTATTCATGTTCAAATCAAAAGTAATAGCTTGATATGAAATTGACCTAACGGCGACCCTGGTTTTATCACAGACGTTGCGAAATCTCGTCAAGTCACTGTTAGACGTGACTCATGTGACCCCATGACGTAATCGTCCTTATTTATAAATCTGCATTTCTCAGCAAGTTTCTGTTTTTCTCAGAAAATATACGGAAAAGATATGTATTTCACACAAAATGACAATTATTTAACAGGACAATATTCATAAAATATCATTTAGGCAAAGGATGACCCTGGCGAAATCTAACATAGCTTGATAAAAAAATTGATCTAATGGCGCTTCTAGTGTATGTGATGTACGTACGCACCTCACAGACAATCTCTTCAAGTCACGATTCGACGTGACCCTATGACGTAATCGTCCAAATATAAATCTGCACGTCTCAGCAAGTTTCTGTTTACATAAATCTGCGAGTCTGGGCAAGTTTCTGTTTTCCTTTACGGAAAAGAAATGTATTTCACATAAAACAAACAGGACAATATTATGATCCTGGCGAAATGTAACGTAGCCTTGATAAAAAATTTGATCTAATGGCGCTCCTAGTGTGTCCACCTAGTAGTGAGTACAATGATTTAATATTTTGACGAGTCAAACTCACCGACGTTGCGAAATCTGTACGCCGCTCCGATGTGTTTACGTGGTCCTAAATTAATATTTATTTGGACCAGTCCAACTTTCACATAGGCTCGATTTCCGCCGCTCTCTCGAGTCCGGGCTTCGTTCTTCCCCGAGAAAATCTTTCACAAGGCGAATATATTCATATATATTCATACTCACCCCTAGCTCTCCTCCTAGCACTTTGGCGGAGTAGAGGTATAGGTGATTCACGACAAAAAAAAAACAGAAGCTATTTTACTAACCGGGCTGGGCCCACGCCCGGTTAATTAGGCCAATTAGGCAAAAATGGTCATAAAATAATTTCCTTCTAGGCTCTACCGTTAAAAAAATGTATCGAGGTATTTTGTAAAATTACGATTTTTAAAACTGAACTGATAAGCTAAGAGGTTACCCAGCGGAAAGTTGTATAATACGGCTGGGTATTTTTACCAGTCACCTTTTATTTTTTCCAACCTTTAGGCGAGAAAAAAAAACAACTGAGGAGTAAAGATGCCAAACCGTATTATACAACTTTCTGCTCAATTAGTTGTTTATGATATATATTTTCGTAAAATCACTTTTTTAGTGTTTTTCATAGCGCGTGGTCAGGGAGACTAAGGCGAGGATGTAATACGGTCTCCTATTTGCACTCGTTTTAGTGCGTATTAGCACCCTAAAATGCTATGCCGTATAATAAAACCAGTTATTTCTACAAAGTCCAATTTAGAACCTTCGAAAATAGCGTGGAGCCAAAAGTTTGACAATCCCAGCCCCACTACCCACCTGTAGAACAATGACTAGAACAACTAGTTCCCAGTTTCTCCGAGTCTTCAAATTTCAAGATGGCGTCGCTATGTTTTTTTCGTGTTTTCTGACTTTTCTTTGCTTTCAATTGAGAAATGAAGTTTTTTTTGAATACATATGAACTGCTTCGATTACGTACATGTGTTCAACTACGGAAAAAATCGATATGGACTCCAAAAGGGGCTTGAACAACATATTGGCTGCTTCGCGTGTTATCGAACATGGTATCGAGAACTCGATGAAGTGAAAATATTCTTGCATCCTGCTGTTTCAATGGCCCAAAAAGATTATTGCTGTTTCTAATAGAGGGAAGGTAAGAGTATCTGTTTTTGGTGTCCAATAATTTCTGCAGGTTTAGTTGTATGTTTTACAGGTACTCGAAAAAGCCTCATTTCTTGCTCATTCGCAAATACGAAATATAGGTGATCCAAAAATGAGAGCTGTAGAAAGTCCTGTGGCTATTTCTCGGATTTGTGGCTGTATACAAGTAGTTCAATGATTGTTTGTATCAGACAGAAAATAAGAACTTCGTTCGTTACATTTTAAAGATTTTGCAGCTTTTCTAATTTGGGCCAAATTTACGAGTAAAAATGGCACCTGAGAGGGTGTTGGAGAGTGGATCTCGTATCTCTAATACAGAAACTCTTGAGCAGCTAACTTTAGTATATTTATCCATTAGTCCACCAAACCTATCTATGATGTTAGTATGAAGTAATTCTGTTGACCCCCTTCTTTGAGCTTTTTCAAATTTTGCCCGGATTTCTCAGTCAATGACTCTTAAACACTTTTATTCACATTTCAAGTGACTCTTAATTAAAAAATTCTCCAGAAAGTCATCCATGTTTTTTTTTCTTTGCGGAAATATTTCTAATTGTCCCCTTTTTAGGTAAATAACTGAATGTTTCCAACTGTCAAACACCCCGTGCTAATAATGTGGGACCTCACTGCTGAGAGTTTCACTCGCGTGTGTTAGTATCGGATTACGAAAGTGATGGAATATTTTCAGTGTTAAATCGAGTCACCAACATCTTTCAAGAGAACATTTATCTTGCTTTATTTCAATCAACTTTCCTGCTTTATAAATATCGCCGGTAGCGATATATAACCTACCGATCATAGTTTGAGTTCATGTGTTTATGCGTGCAGACAGAATTCCGCAAAAATCATCAGTGTTTTAGCTTGCTTGCAATTGACACTCAACCGTTGGGCATTAGGACATTGCCTTTTACCTCGTCATATGAAAATGAGTTTTATGATCACAAGTTCCTCGTGCATATCAAACACGTTTTCATTTGGCGCACGAGGCAAAAATGAAGACGGGACCCAGGGACCAGATTCCGGATTCACGGCCCTCATAAGTTAAGAGGTAGTCCCTCGGGGGGGGGGGGAGGTAGGGAGCGATTGGGGGCGGTATGGATCTGGGGGATGGGGACGGGCTTGAATGTCCTCTTGATATAGGCAGTCTTTCTATATAATTTATTCCCATCTCAGTATTGGTAATCTATGTAGCCATTCCTGTTCAGTTTCTCGCTGCATATTTTCAGCAGTAGTTTGTCGAAGTCTCTACGATCACAGAAAAGAACTTGAAAAGCGAATACCTGCACCATTTTGCCAAGAGCGCGTCTGACGTCATTCAGTCGGAGCTGGAGTCTGGGGTCGAGATTGTACATCAATATGACCCCAATGAAGCGAAAATGAGTGCCTGCTGGTGCGAGGATTTCCATGAAACTCTCCTTCTGAAGATTCCCAAAGTATTATTAGTAAAGAAAACAGTAAGGGCCAATGTGTGCTTGTTCAAAGTAAACTTTGTTCGCCTACGATCGATCGAACGAACGAACGAACGAACGAACGAACGAACGAACGAACGAACGAACGAACGAACGAACGAACGAACGAACGAACGAACGAACGAACGAACGAACGAACGAACGAACGAACGAACGAACGAACGAACGAACGAACGAACGAACGAACGAACGCGGAAATCGGAAGAAAGACTAATAGCAACCCTAACGGTCTTTACCCGGGGCGGGCGGGGGGGGGGGGGGGGGGGGGAGGGGTACTGAACAAAGTTTTATACGGGGAAGCTCCACCTCGAGGTCCAAACCCTTACCCTTTTATATACCATTGTTGACAGAAAAGGTAACACTTTCATATACCTTCCATAGAACTGATGGTACCCCTTTCACAAAGCTACAGTTGAAACACTGCATCCCTTTTACGACTTTTACTAAACTTTTCGCTTGAGTAGCCCCTTAAAATATTGGAAGAATCAGCCGTTAGGTGCGTCAGTTTCTACACTTCAACTCGTGAAATCCTACCCTTTTATATACCCCTTTCGGGCGGAGCCTCCCCGTATAGTCCATTATTGGGAGTAACCCCCCCCCCCCCCCCCCGGGCTTTTACAAAGTAGTTCTCCTTTGATTGAACCTAAATTATCCAAAGCTAAGTCAATTGATGTCAGGTTTGGCATTTCTACGAGTAAATTATACAAAAATCAATTACTTTCACAGGCGATATTCCGCGCGATTTCGCAGGATAATTGTTAAATATTATGTGCATAAGACATATTTACTGGTATTGATGATTTTCCACTGAGGTCACGACTCACAAACAAGTCACCGATTTGAATGAAACAAAACAACTGACTCTGCGATGCAAACTTTGAGAAAAGTAGTGCGGGTCTTCTGTCTTTTATCCACATTTGTACAGGGTGTCCGTTCGCTGGACAATGGATTGGCAATCACTCCTCCAAGTAAGTCGTGTGGATATGTAGTCTTCATTACTGAAATCTATTTAACAATCAGACGGCAAGCTCGAGGTTTCTATCGGCTGATAGTTGGCGGGGGTCGAAGCCCCGAGTCAACTATCAAAGCCGATAGAAACCGAGAGCGAGCTGTCTAATTGTTTTAGCATAACCCAGTGGCTGATCTATTAAACATAGAATATCGATAAAATTGATTTATTGATGGTTTTGTTTAATACTTTTTGGCCGTAATGCACGAAAAATTGTGTGCGCGCTCCAAGAGCCGTCTATCGATCGATAGTAGGTGCATGTGTAGCCAATCAGATTGCGAGTTTGCCAATAGTCAGCCACTGAGTTATGCTAACACTGTTTATAAGCGATTTGTTGAAAAAACAAATTCATCAACGGTACTCTAACATTCGGTCTGAAATATCTAGGGCAATCGTCTGTACTCTGTAGACTAGCTGCATATGACTACAGTTCACTTAGTAAATGACATCTACAGCATATATATCCAGTATATTTTTAAGTGTGAAACTCTCTCGCTTTATTGTTTTTCGTTCATAATTTATATCAAGACACTAAGTAAAGATTGCTTTTCAAGTGCTTGTTTGGTACCTGTTAAAAACGTCTAAACATTGAAAGGAAATTAAATTAAAGCTCACAGTAAAAACTGAACGACACGGTGGCCGTTGTGTGCTGTGTCGTTTTAATTATCTAAAGGTTTTTTATTGATCCAGGACTGCGCAGAATCCTCCATTTCACATCGCTTTTTCGTTGCAGAGTTTCAGTGCTTATATTTCAGTATTTTAATTATTTCATGATTTAGACCAAACCTCGTGCCCAGGGTCTCTCTTCTTCCCGCCCCCTCTCTCGCTCCAGGGGGCGGGAAGATGAGAGACCCTGGGAACGAGGTTGGATTTAGACCAAGGGTTCTGTGTAAATAGTTTTACCAAAGAAGTAGCCTGCGAGCAAGCTCTCTGGGGATTTTGGGGGGGTAGGGGGTGGGGAGGCGGGAAAGCTCGCCCGCTCTTTCTCTTTTCCCCCCAAAACGCCAAGAGAGCTTGCTCGCAGGCTACCAAAGAAGCGCGTCAAAACAAAATTATCTGAAGTGGACTTCCTTGTCGTTGATGCAATCTTAGGAATGAGTCCCATCTTTGGCACAAATTTTTTTAATGTTACCGCTCGTGGAGCCGGTTACACAGTTACATGGCCCGAGTGCTCCAGGCGTTTCACGTTCGTTACCACGGAGGATAGGAACGGAGAGGACCCTGGAGACGAGGGTTTGTCAGCTCTCAGTCAATTCTCGAAGATAGGATATTCACCGAGAAAAAAACTTGTCACAGTCCGCCGATTCCGAATTGTTCCAACTGGAAAGCTAGCGCTTCCTATGGCTCATTACAACAAGCTTCTTCATTGAAAACACGGTACTACCAAAAGGCAGATTAACTTATTATTAATCGTCCTGTTTTACTATATATCTGCATTATAATCAAGGACTAAAATAACAACCAATGACATTGGCGCTTTCTTCATTCTCATGGGTTACAATTTGAGTCGTCTCCCGCGGTCACTTTATTAATAACAAGGCAAAGTTAAAATTACACGAAGATTCCCGAAGATCACCCGAGGACGTCCGAAGATTCAAAAGTTGACCCAAAGACTTCCGACGATTTCCGAAGATGACCCGAACCCTTCCGAAGATTTTCAATGACGACCCGAAGATTTACGAAAATCACCCGAGGTCCTCCGAAGATTTTATAACGCATGGTAACGTGATCGGAGGTCGGCAAATATTAAATTTCCGATAGTCTCCCGAAGATCAGGCTGTACTAACCGATCATTGTTTTCTTATTTTGCACGTTACCAGTGGGATGGATGTCGTGGGAGAGATTTCGTTGCGTCACAGACTGTGACAAAGATCCTCGAAACTGTATCAGGTAACGTGACACATTTATGGCATTTTGCTCCTACAACGCGCACTCTGATTGGTTGAGTAGTCGTTTAGCATATGTAAAGGCGCTGTTACTAGCTTGCCTAGCAGTCAGGTTTCCTTTCCGCGAGTGCGAGAGGTGCGTGAAGACACGGAGCGCGAAAAGGAGCAAAAAAATTGGGAGGCGGGCCCGCGCCTCCGCGCTCTCGGAAAGGAAACAACTGCTACGCAGGCTACGCTATTACACTTACATACATACATTAATGCTTCTGTCTCCCAATTTTGTTGCCCCGTTGCGAGACAAGTTGCAAGAACATACAAGAAACGTCGTTATGTAAAACCTGATGTAAACAGAGAAACAAATAATTCGAAAGATTATGTAAACCCGAACTGAAAGTTTGTGTAAACCCTGAAGATGTAGAAACTAACATTTTCTAATTATTGTTTAACAGTGAGAGACTGTATATGGAAATGGCAGACGCGATGGTTTATGGTGGATACAGCGGGGCTGGGTATCAGTACGTCTGTATTGATGTACGTAGAACTTTGAACTGTAAATGAGTAGGAATTCCTACGATCAAACTGGACAGTGGAATGCAAAAGTTTTGTAGCGTGCATTTGTTTTCTCAGCACAATATATCGGTCTCCAGACTGTACCCAACCATCTTGAAGACTGAATATTGAGGAATGAACAAGAATAACGACATTTTTATTTTTCGTTATTCATTATGTAAGATTCTATTAATCTCACCCAATAGCTCCTTTCGTTGTGAACTATGTGACGTCATAAAATCCAAAATGGCGGTACGCTAGAAATTCATAAACTAAAATGGCTGATGCAACCCAACACTAAAATATTTTCCCTTTGTCAGTTATGGTTTTCAATTTACGCTATACAGTGAACTCTCTCTAAGGCGGCTGACACCCTCGGGACCAGCTCTAGCTGTCCGCCTTATAGATAGTTTCGTTACAGAAAAACAAGAACAAATCGATTCGGTCCAGGACCAGCCAACCATGTCCGCCTTACTGTCTGTCTTAAAGTGGTGTCCGCTTTGAGAGAGTTGACTGTATTTCCAGCAATTTTCAAAATAGCAATTTGTTCCAACATTGGAGGGCTCCTTCCTTCAATAGGTATGCCATGGGATATTAAATTGATTTTTTTTCCATCAGCGAATAATGTTTTTAAACGTGTCACGTAGGACTGCTGGACAGCAATGAACCGAACTAAAGATGGTCATCTGCAGGCGGATCCTAAACGATTTCCAAGTGGAATAAAAAGGCTGGCAGATTACGTAAGTATTGTTTTGCATTGACATTGTGTTATACCAAGAGAGGATGATCTAAGCGAAGCATTCCCCCATACATGGTGTGGGTCTCTTCCAATGATAATTTTTGAAATCTATTTTTAAATTTCAGTCCATAGATGAGCTATTTAAGAGCGGTACCTGATTGGTCAGTTCGATTAATGTAATGTCGGAGCCTCGATCAGAAGGAAATAAAAATAACTTTCACGCATGGCGCGAAACTATTAATAGATTTCAAAAAATTATCATGAGGCACAGGGAATCCTTCCCTTAGATCATCCTCTCTTGATTATACACATCATACATCAATTAACTAGCCAGCGGAGTTCGTGAGAGACGTTGCGTAGCAACACACTTATCTTGTGACGACAGGATGACGTAATGACATGCGATGTAATTGTGAATGTTCGTGTAATTTTCGGATTGGTAATTACGGAAAGAAACCTCGTTGTACGTATTTTATGATTATATAAACATTGAAACTTAAAGAAAAAATGTATTTGCAGATGCATGCCAGGGGACTCAAACTGGGGATATATGCAGGTAATCTCCACAGTCCACAGTCCGATTACCTCTTTTTTTATCTTGTAAACGCAAGCCTTTTACTGATCTTTCTTCGTATAATTATTGCAGATTATGGAACTAAGACATGTGCAGGGTACCCAGGAAGTATCAAACATATAAAGAAAGATGCACAGGTTACCATTCCATCATACATAACCTGCCAATTCACTTTCTCTTCTCTTATCTGTGAACAAGTTCCATGAAGGAAAACTGCCAGGAATGACAGGAACTATTTTTGAAGCAGGATGACTAACGATGGTGTCATAGCTGCGTGGCTGGCGGATTTCTCGCCGGGGGTGGGGGGTGGGGGGGTGAGAATGGGCTCCCTACCTACCCTTTCTTCTCGCCGCTTCGCTTCGCCGCGCCAGCTACGCAGGCTACGTTTTAAGTGGCCAGTTTAGATCATCTTGATTTTTAATATCATCCAAAAATGGCCATTTCACACCTGACATGTAAGCCATTTGCGTTATTTTGTTCTTCAGACATTTGCAGATTGGGGAGTTGATTATCTCAAGTTAGATGGCTGTTATGCAAACTCGAAACAGATGGACAAGGGATATCCAAAGTTTGCCCGCGCATTGAATAAGACCGGTCGACCAATCGTGTACTCGTGCAGTTGGCCCGCTTACCAAGTCTACATGAATATCACAGTAAGTCAATATCGCTTTCATTCTAATAATCAAAGTTCTTTGGCGCACGCGGCTCCCGTGCATTTGACGTATTTGCCACTTCTAGTATTAGAGGGAGGTGCAATAGCGCGCGCTTTGATTGGCTAAAAACACGATTCCTCGCGTTAGTTATAATTTTGGCGCAATGACGTCAGACGCGCGCGCGGTGGTAACTAGGCAGCATATGTCCCTCAATAAAGGCTACGTTGTTATTTTTGCCCCGTTCTACCATAAACGTGATCCCGCCTGAGCTCCTGGGCTGACAAAATTTATATAAACCGTAATTAGTTCAGTTTTATCATTCTAATAACCAAGACCACAGGTCTATAAGTACCGTTATATAGACCTCTGCCATGACAGCTGTAATCTAATTCTACCAAGTTTTGTCTCATTTTATCGGCAGCCAAATTACAAGAAAATCGCAAAACACTGCAACTTATGGCGAAATTATGGCGATATACAGGTAAACAGACAGTTTTAACGTTTCATTAAGTGACACTTGATAATATATGATTCGAATTTGAAGTTGATAACATATATTGCTAGATTTAAAAATACTTAACAACTAGTTTTATAAACGTTCATTCAAATGAGCCACTGCCCATAATTTTCGCGAGAAGTCACGTCACATCATAGGGCACATAGGGCCTGGGAATCACGTGAACACCATCTATTATATTTTTCTGCATTTTCCGGCAGGATTCATTCCAAAGTCTTGTGGACATCTTTAACTGGTACGGCGACTTGCAGGATGATCTGATACCAGCAGCTGGCAAAGGACACTGGAATGACCCTGATATGGTCAGTGGACTCTCCCTCTAGAACATGCCCTGTTAGCCTGTCTTAACCTCAATTAAAAAAAAAATCAAAAACATGAAAAACGTAAACGTTTGTGGTCATGCTTTGGTTGTATTCCAGCCGCTTTTATTTGAATGGCGACACCGGCTAGAATGACCTAGCATTATCCATGGACGTGAAAAGTCAGTATAATAAACAGCATTAATAACTGCGAGTACCACATGAAAGTACTGATCAATAGCTTTCATTTGAATGGTCACACACTACTCTTAGGGTTTCATCCATGGACGCCGGTAAAGGTTAATTCATAGTTCTACTATGCGTGTGTTATCTGTGATACTTAGCTCTCAGTTCCTTCCCTGCTATCACTGATAGAGAAGGATCTGGGAACCATATCATTTCCAGCTATTTTTTTGTAAGAATTTTGACTGAAAGTCAACCTTGCAGTGAAAAACAATCATACTTTAATTTCCTTGTCTCTTTCAGCTGATTATTGGTAACTTTGGTCTCAGCTATGAGCAGTCCAAGCTGCAGTTTGCCCTGTGGGCAATAATGGCCTCTGTAAGTATTCAAGTGGTAGGAATTAAAACGAAGCAATTAGAAAATCATTTAAAACCTAAACAGTCACTGCGCTCCCAACCCGACTAAGTAAGGTAATAAACCAATCAGAACTCGAAGAAAAGGTATGCGACCGTGGTGGTAAGCGCGCGTGAAACATGTCATCTGTGGCAAGCGCGGGAAAACTAGTAACTTGCGACAAGCGCGGGAAAACATGTAACCTGTCACAAGCCCGTCAAACATACAAGGGTGCCAAACGCGGGAAAGTTCGCATGAATGGCCGAAGGAACAACATCTTCTTTGATTGGTCAAAGAAATTGTAGCTACGTTTAACTCTGCAAACCAAACCTCAAACCCATGAGGAAAGCAAGCACATTACGACTTTCGAAAAAGTCATTCCAAAGCTGCTCAGTGTAATTTAGCCATGAGACATTCAGAACCAATAAATTATTTTCTATTAGGCCATCCCCATAAAATGCTTGGTTTCCCATCGCCCGACCGACCCAATTTTTCTTTTTAAAGTCACTCTGAAATCTAAATCAGCCCAGTAATGACGTCTTCGAACACCTTTCAGAGTGATATCGGCTCCTTTCAAAATGGTGGTCTCGGGGAATATATAATCAAGGCTCGCTTGGAATTATTTATGTAATAATTTGTCAATATTTCGTTTCTCGGCTTTTCTTTTTCTTTTTTTTGACCGACCGACCGACCCACTTTCACGAGAGAGAAGGCGATGGGAAACAAAACATTTTATGGGGATGGCCTTAACAGATTCTAAATTTTGTCAACAGCCATTGTTAATGTCTAACGACTTGCGTGACATCGATTCAAGATCCAGAGACATTCTTCTGAACACGTAAGTCAAACAGCACTACTTCTGGACGATCTTATCTCTACCACTTTATATTTCTTAGAGGCGCGGTGGCGTAGTTTTTTATATCGGAGGTTTTTTCATGATGTTGTGCTGTTGGGGAAACGCGGTTTATTCCCAGTGCCTCTTTCCATCCAAGAGTATTAATTTGGCCCCTGGTTTGGGAAACTAATCAAACATACTAGGGAGTAATTAGACTGCAAACAGTCTCTCTTTTTCTCGAGATATTGTGCGCGACGCGCGAATTGAGAGACGCGAAGCGCCGATAATCCACGCGCGAGCAATTTCACGCTCGTTCCAGATCCTTCGGCCGCGTTCAGCCCGACACTCTCGCGCGAAAATACGGACTGTTTTGCAGTCTAGGGAGTAATCTGCGATGAACTATCATTGCATCCAGTGGAGTAGCAATACTTCTAGTACTGCGGAAACCAGAAATATGCACCCCCTCCCCACTCTTTCACCGATTATCTATATTCGTTCACTCCTTATATAAACTGTAAGTTGTTGATGTGTTCGTTCCTGCAGAGAAATCATCGCTGTAAACCAGGACAAACTAGGAAAGCAAGGAAAGCGCGTAGCAAAGGTACAAAACAGACACCATGTTATATTAAACATTATTGATATTAACATGGAACACCGAGGAAACGTACTACCGTCTAACTGATTCCCATCAGTTATGACGTCACCAAAAATTGCAGTATCAGTAACTTTGCACTGCAATATTTTGTCTGCCCATTTGTTTTCATATGATTGTTTATAACGATTTTTTTTCATTATCCTAAAACCTCCCAGTAACTTGGAATATTGCTTTATTCTCTTTCACTACAGAGCAATGTATCGTTTACGGAGATATGGACCCGTCCCTTGTCCGACTGCGACAGTGTAGCATTGGTTCTACTCAGTCTAAGATCGGATCTGCCTTCTAACGTGGAAGCCTCATTTTCTGATGTATGTAACTGATGTTCTAAACTTATTTACCCCTACCAAACCTTTATGTAATATATCAAACACGAGCTAGAGACAGTGTTTCATCGCATTTCCAAACACCGAGAAGAGAGTTGAAAATACGACGCCTAGCGGAGTATTTTTAACGAAATTGGAGCTGTTTGAAAATGTGATGAAACACTGTCTCGAGTGTTTGATATATCTTCTCAATTGAAACTAAAACTAAGAAGAAAACGGAGAAAAATCTATGCTATATATAATCTTTCAAACCAGCATCACGGTTATAATTTCCTTTGTTCTAACCTGATAAATTACTCACGTACCCCTGGGGTGTACGCCACGCAGACAAAATACCCCCGAGATGTATCCCTCTCTGGCTTTAAGCTACTAATTGTTCCTCCTTTTCTAATGGCAGGTTGGTATTTCAACAAAACGTGCTTGTGTGCGCGACCTGTTTGCTCATCAACAATTAGGCATGTACAAGAAATCTTTCACAGCAAAAGTGAACCCCAGTGGAGTGGTAATGGTCAAGTTGACCCCAATCTGCGACGACAAACATACTGATAAAAAAGGCAGTCGTAAACGCTGTTGTGTGACGAGTTGTTGATTGAATGCACTAACAGCCAACAACGGTCCTTTTCAGGACTACACTCACGCGGCGCATAGCGGCGTCAGGTACGCGGCGCGTATGGGCGACACTCACCCGGACGATCACACTAGACGAACTACTGATACTAGCTCCTGGGTTCAAACCATCTACCATGTTATGAATTTACTATTGTATTTCCACTAAATGGCAATAAAATAGTCAGAGATATATCCATTTGTAGTCTCTCTTTTTGTGTGATTGTCACTCGATAGTGCAAGCCCCATGCGCCATATGAGGGCGCTCGTTCCACGCCTTCGGCATGGCACGTCAGCCTTACAGTATTGGACTGGAATGTTTGAGAACGCTTATGATTGACCATGCAGAATCGTTATCATCACAATCGAATTAATTCACACAGCAGTAGTTTACTGCTAGAATACTCTCCATTGCCAAGTTACCCTAAGTATTTTTACGTGCTGCTGTTCTGTTCTGGGGTTTAAACATTGTTGGCGTGACAGCAGAAGGATCGAAGCGCCAATGACTTCGAGCAGAGTTCGTTTCGCGAACACTGCGAATTCCGCCATTCTCGGTGTACTTTCTCTGTGTGTTATACTCTCAAGTCAAGTTGATACAAGTCTCTTGGATCCTACTCTAATAGGAAGAGAGCTGCAAATGTTTGCCAGAGATGCTCTTGGGGTGGATGAAATGCAGGTAAGAAAACTGAAAAACTTTTTATCTCAACGTGCATGATGTCATGCAGTTTTGTTTTGAAACCAGTTAGCCTTCCGGTGAGCCACAAGAAAGGAAAAAAACAACTGAGCTATATCTGCATCAGAATTACAGATTACGACAATTGATACTGGATGTTTTTCACTAGTTTTAAATCTTCAGTTTCAAACATTTGGGTCTAAAATTGGATTAACAATTTTAATAAGTTGTAATACGCACGTATGCTGCTACAATAGATAATGGTATGGCACAATATCTCTCAAAGTGACCACTTCTGACAATATTATATTGTCTTATATTAGCTCAATTTTTTGATCCGTTAATGACGAACTTTCGCGAATTAATTTGGCATTGTTTCACGAACAGGCTGTTTGGTTAGATTGCTGTGCAACTTTTCAATTTACAGACAATTAATGCTTGTTTAGTTCGGTACTTTGTTTAAATCGATCCCGGACACTGGCCGACACGGGAGCGATCGCAAGGAGTTCCTGTTTGTTTTCTAATTTCATGCGTGTTTTGAACACCTTTCCGCCAATATAGATACTTTAATTTTTTATTTTACGCATTTGGTTGATATTAAGATGAGAATAATTCTCACACGATCACTAAACACAGGACGTACTCAGTTCGGGGTTATACCTAAAGGCAAAACGGAGATAAAACCGTAAACAGGCTTTAATGCACTCACTCGCTCGCTCCCTCTCTCTCTCTCTCTCTCTCTCTCTGTTTATCGTTAAAAAATTGTTGCTTCTCTCCATAGTTAACTATGTTCTCTCTTATCTTTTAGAATTATTTTGACGGCCTTCAATATCGTAAGCGGACAATAAAAGGAAAGGACATCATACCACAACTAGCAGTAAAACTCTCTGACAAGTTCAAAACAAGGTTTGTGGTTGCAAAACGCCTCAAGAAAGCAGTCGAAGAGTCGTACGCCAGGTCAGCGAAAGCCGCACCACAAACAGAATGCTGCAACGTCGACAAATCAACACTGAAGTACGATGAACGATTCCGTTCCAAGGTGGACCTCGACAATGTCTGCGTGAAGATTTCTGGTAGTGCTTCTCCAAACCCAGTCCACTTAGATGAAGGAGTTTTTAAGGAAATGAAAGACATCTTGAAAATGTATCCCTTTATCAAATGGCAGTACTTTGGATCAGAGCAAGGTGTAATGACCAACTTTCCAGTGTTTGACGACAAAGAAAAATGTGACAAATACGATCCTCGTTACAGACCGTTTTACGTGGAAACCGCCACACCTGAAGCTAAGGACGTGGTGCTTGTGATCGATATAAGTGCGTCCATGACTGGAGAAAAATTATACACCGCTAAAGAGGCTGCCAAAACAGTGTTGGACACCTTGAACCCAAAAGACCAGGTCGGTGATATTTGGGTGTAATCAGGGTCACAGAGGCTCCATAGTCAAAGCATAAAAAATACTAACAGTGTTCCAAGGCTCCAAAATCGAAAAAAATGATCCTCCAGGGCTCCATTGGGCCTTGAGGCTTCGTGTAACCAGAATCAACATGCTTGTCTGGGCTTCAAAACCTTGGCCTCCAGGTTCTAAAGCAAAACCTTCAGGAATCCAGAGACAACCCTTTTAGGGTTGTCAGTATTTAGGTAGTACATTATTTGTTTGCAGTCCTGCGAGTGGTCCTAATAGATTTTAAAAAAATTGTAAAGGTATTGAATATGGCCCGATTTTATATGGCCCAATCTTCATATTTTGCCTACATAAAAACTACCAGGCAGTACTAATCAAAGTATGTTGTTGTGTTAGGTTGGTATCGTTTCATTCAACACTCTCGCCTCAACTCCAGGAAGTGTTGGAGGACAAAGACGGTGCTACAATGAACGATTAGCTCTGGCAACTCCTACAAATATCGGAAGCATGAAAAACTATGTTGATGGGCTGGTGCCATTTGGTAAGAACCACTAGAAATATTCACGACCTTTTACGACAACTGAAACCGGGGCCACTTAGACAATGAAAAAGCAATCCCATATTGCAGAGGAAATAGAAATTGTCAAATTAATTCTAAGATTAAATGTTGTATTGCACTGAATACTGATTGGCTACAAGCTCAAACAACTCGTGAAGTTGGAATCCTTTGCTTCCATTCTGTAAGGTGGTTTGGTTTTCGTTGTCTAGCCCCATTTATGAGTCGCACTGTTAGTATCTTGAAAGTGAGAGGAAATCAAGCTAACTTGGTGTTCATCTATCTATTTTTAACTAAAAATTATAATGTTGATGAAATCCTCTTTAAATCAAATCCCTAATCTCCTATCCCTTTCTCCTCCTTCAAAAATCACCTTAAAATCAATTAGAAAACGATAGACCCGGCTGCCACGATACATCTTGAAATTAATAGCTTTAATTCTTGCTTTACAGGTGAAACTCAATACAGATTGGCATTCGAAAAGGCATTCAGTCTTCTGAAAGGCTCAATATCTAAAGAATCGGGAAATAACAAGAAAAGACTCATTTTATTTCTGACTGATGGGACACCCACAGATTCCAAGATCCCAATTTTCGAGACCATAAGAAATAGGAACTTTGAGCTTAACAACTCGGTCGTCATTTTAACTTTTGGATTTGGTAGCGCAGACCAGGCAATCCTCCAAGACATCGCCAAACAAGACACAGCAAAACATGGCGTACCAGCAAACACTTCTGTTGGAGATATCACGGTAATACTTACAGTACAGGCATATACTAGTTTTGCAATAGCTCAACTATGACGTTATTTTTAGAGAGTTTTTTGTTATTCAACTTTTACTTTCTCTCCTTAGCCTGGCAGTCACACTTTTGTCAAAGACATCAAAACCCTAAGAATTAAACTGGCTACGTATTACAGTTTATTTGCACTGGGAACGCAGCTCAGTCCAGTGGTGTCTGTTCCGTATATCGATGCTTTTGGAACAGGTATGACAAGAGGTCTATAAGCTAGTTATAGACCTCTGGTATGATCAATCTAGATTGATATATGACAATGAAATTCCAATCATGTCAACGGAATAATAAAAGTGCATGGTGCAAGTGCAAGTGCAAGTCAAGATAATGGATGGTGCATTGCATGGTGCAATTACATACAATGCACTATAAAAACAATTAACATTTTAAAATGTGCGCATTCAACCCTACTGGGATGTCTTTTCATCTCGAGTCCAAGTGCAAACCGTTCAAGCCTTTTATCGCTTCTCGGGAAAACGCTGTTCCCATAAGCATTTCCTTATGTGCCAAGATTCCCACCTGATGTACAAACACATGAGAGAAGCGGTAGTCAAACGGTAAGGGCGTTGGATTTCGAATCGAAAGTGGTCCTGGTTCGAGCTGGCAGTGGCTAGAGTTATTGTGTTGTGTTCTTAGGCAAGAATCTTAACTTTCAGGGTCCCTCTTTCCACCTAGGAGTATAAATAGGTATCGGCGAACTTTTAAGGCAACCTGAGAACTTGCTGTGGGGTATTCCTTTGATGGACTAGATTTCCATCCTGGGGAGTATATATACAGTAACTTCACTGCTATACAGACCGGAGTTAAGCGCCAGCAGCGTTGAGCCATCTTTTATTGATAACTTTATTTATACATGGTAAAAATTCATCAGGCTTATACAATAATACTTAGAATACTTATTACTAATTATCTGTCAGCTCCTATCCTTAGGATTAGAATGGACTTTGGACCTTTTTACACGCACATGTTTTAACATACATACATACATACATACATACATACATAGACTTTATTTAAGTGTCTGTGTGTTTAGCTTAAATAGCTAATTGGGGACAACTCTATTTTCAGGACTTCTGATGTCGATCACCCTTCCTTGTTTTCATCAAGGAAACTTCATTGGTGTCACAGGCACTGATATCAACATTGAAGACTTGTTGTCTGACATCACATTCTTTAACCAAGGCCAGAGCACCTATGCTTTTATGATCAGTAACTCTGGAAGGACCCTAATACACCCATTACTACCAGCCCCAACTGATGCATACGGAGACCCTATTTTTATGGACATAAGGACCTTGGAATCAGACACAGAGTTCAACGAGGTGTTTGACTCGGTTATAAAGTACGTATATTTTAAACTGTATTACACTTCAAGCTCACTGCCTTATTGTACCTAGTATACTAAAGTTCAGAAGTAAGTTCTTGCAATAAGTAAGTTCAAGGTCATGCATGGAAATGCATGATCGGAGCATCTAAGGGAAGATATCTTGACTGAGAGTTACATTCTTACTAAGATAATTATCGCATGTCATGTTTTTCTCTCTAGTGGAAATTCCGGTTCAAAAACGTTCATTGCCAAGCGATTTTTGCCACGAGGAGGAAAAGAGAAGGAAGGAGTAACAGTTACTGAAATGAATTCCACTTACTTCTGGACCCCATTAGAGCGGGATATCGACTTCTCTTTGGGTGTAGTTGTGCCAGTTTCCCATGCTAAGGATCAACTAAACCCACTCCAAATTCCTGATGGTAAGCTTATCAAGATTACACCTACAATAGCGTCATGACTAAACAGAAGTCTTTCTTCTCTCGTTCATTTTTCCCCTCTCAAGAGACGTCTGAGATGCGAGCCAACTGAAAGTTCTATACCGATGACGTAGCTTAACGAAGATCAATGTAGCGTCTCTGATTGGCTGTTGGTCAGTTTTGAATTCGCGCGCAAGCAACACACGTCATGAATCTTTGTAGAGACAGTATCAGTAAGGGATTTTTCGGTTCGGATCTCAGGCGTCTTTCGTGTTCTTTAAATCTTCCATTCCTCCTTTCTTTTTTGCAAAGTGACAAGCTAGTTCCCAGGATTGTAAAAAGGTCGCGCCTTTACCCCTCAATCTGTATTCCCGCCATTTTGAACGTTTTCCTCGTCTACCGAATCGTTCCCGCCAGAAACGCACGCGCCACGCGGTCAATTTCAGGTGCTGATTAAAATCTAACTTGAACCACATTACATTTTCATTGATACCCTTAACGCTGTAGTGCCGTTGTTGTTTTTCTACAGGTTACAAGTTTAAATATCACAGAATAGACATAAATCATCCTGAAAAACCATGTTCTCAATTTGGAGCATATGCTGCTAAAGGTAAGGTTACCTAATAAAGACAATATCCACTTGTTGTAGTTGCTAATTTTCTTAGTCCTTAACCTATCTGCTTGGAAAAAAAGGTATCTTGAGACTAGATTAGATTTTGATAATTTTCGAATTCTTGGAATTTAAAAATGGTTATAATTTGTTTGGATAGATACAACTGTGGTAAAGTTTGCTCCAGGAGCCTTTAAAGACCCATACAAGTACATAGGCAAACACGAGACCAAGGCCGATGTGGATTTATTGAATGCTTACATGAAAGACGACACAGGAACAGTAACAAATCCTGGTTTAAAAATGACATTCGGGACACCGTGATCGCCACATGGAAAGTGGAAGACCTGTGGTTGCGTGACAAAACGGAGCTCGCGCAATATGTGGTGTGGAGATACATTGGTACATCAAATGGAGTGTTTAGGAAAACTCCAGGTACAGTGGTGGAGAAACGTTACGATCCGAGACAGAGACCCTGGTAAGAGAATGGCACCAGCTGTGATCAATCATTTAACATGGGTAGTTTTCCTCTCGGATAATCGTGCAGCGTGATCTGACTCGTCCCCAGTCGTCTCTCTTGTCTCCTTTGTTGGGAGTCGCAAGACGCGGGGGATGCTGGGAAGGAAGAAAGCGATGACCACCCCTTGCGCGGCCGCGCTTAATATTTTATAGGAGACAAGAGAGACGACTGGGAACGAGTCAGCAGCGTGATCATGTGTTCAAAGGGCCTCTTATACCATACTATGCAAGTGATTTTTCAAATATGTAAAACAATATAACTCAAACTTGAGATTAAAATGATTGCAATTTCGCTTCATAACTCCCAACAATAGATTCCAAGAAGAAACAAATTCAGCTTTCAGAAAATATAATGTGTATTCAATTATGTTTTGACGGAACAAAAATCAGATTTTGAAAGTTTGTAATCTTTTTCAGTCCACTCCATCATTTAACGAGTAATTACTATTTTCGTGGAATTTTTGTATCATACTTAGCCATTACTGTGCAGCTGTCTTTATTTTGAAGTAATATGTCAAACACGAGAGACAGTGTTTCATCCGATTTCCAAACACCGAGAAGCGACTTGAAAATACGACGCCTTGCGGAACATTTTTGAGGTAGAGGTTTTGGAAATCGGATGAAACACTGTCTCTCGTGTTTGATACATCTTCTCAATCGGAAAAAAAAACTAAAAACGCCGGAGAAATAAAATTTTAAACATCTATGTTAATTAGACCAGGTATCATTTCCTTTGTTGTAACTTGATTAATTATTTAAAATGATTCGTATGATGATTTAAAATACACTGTGGATAAGGCTGGTCATCAACACTATCAGTATCACTGTCATCTCACACTGTTATCATGGTTTCTTTATTAGGTATTACACAGCCTTGGCTAACACGGGTATGCTCACTCTTACAACTCCATATTTGGACTTGGGAGGAGCTGGAGTGGTGATAACCGCTGGCCGCGCGTTGCACCGTGGGGAACCAAGTCACATTCACCATACAAACGATGAAGTGCTGGGAGTTATGGGAGCTGACTTTCCTCTCACGTATTTTTACAGGTGAAGATGAGATGTTTTATTCTTTAATTTCCAAACTTTCTTATAAGTACAAATTACCAATAGTTTGCCAAGGAGACAGCGATCCTGAGCTGTGATTCAGGTTGATATGAACAAGGGGATCTAAAATGATAGCTAATATTTCATGCACGTGGATGGGATGCTAGTCCATCGCAGGTTACCCCCAGAATTTTGTCGGGTACCCTAACAGTTTGCCGGTACCCATTTATACTCCTGGGTGGAGAGAGGCACTGTGAGAGTAAAGTGTCTTGCCCAAGAACACAACACCGTGACTCGGTCAGCGCTTTAACCGGAATCACTAGATCTGGAGTCCAAAGCGCTAACCATATTAAGGCTACCGCGTCTCCCACTAAATCGTGACGTTTTTTTATATCATTTACAGGTTACTCACCAACGTTTACCCAAAGTGTAAAGAGACTAAAACCTATTCTTGCTTCGTGATGGACAGCGCTGGCTTCCTTATCATGCACGAGGACTTTTTACTTTCTTCAGCTGCAGCATCAGATGTAGAGTACGTGCACATTACGGAGAAGGACAAACCCATTGCAGAGGATCTCATCAAGAAAAGATACTTGCGAAAAAAGGAATGCCGTGATTTGGAAGAGATACAGAAGCAAAGCTTTTACGAAGTTCACTTGCCACCCGGTGGAGTAGACGCTCTTAGAAGTGGTGCAACTTGCAGGAAATACCAATTGGGGAAAATTATAGGAACTAATGCGTATCTAGGTTTGGAAATAAATATTTTCGTTTGTTAGTTTTCCATCAGACTAAACTGCTTAATTGCTGGACGATTTTTAGTCTGCACAGCTGGCGCTTTAATTTATAATTTAATAATGACCAAATTTCGTAACTTTTCCTAACATTTGTCGGGGAAATGTTTGGCTACTTCCGACCATGAGTATACAATGGTGACTTTTCTTAATTTGAGTCGGTCAGTCAGTCAGACAGACAATCAATTAATCAATCAATCAATCTACCAACAAATGAGTTCGTCGGTCAGTCGGACGGTCCTTGAGTTGGTCAGTCTTGCACTGATGCAGTTTGTCTGTCTGTCTGTCAATTAGTCAGTGAAGTAGCGAGGCAGTCAGTGGGTCAGTTAGTCATGCAGTCTATCTGTCTGTCAATCTGTAGTCAATCAGTCAGTGAGTCAGTCGTGTAGTCTGTCTCTCTGCCTGTCAATCAGTGAGTCAGCCAGGCAGTCAGGCAGGCAATCTGTCTGCTGTTAATTAACACTTTGTTGATATGAATTCGCAGGAGTTGCTGCCAGAGAATCGTTCTGCTCTGCAGAGCCTTGTCCCTGTTCTTCAGATAACAAATGCTCTTTCTTCAACTTGACATGTGAATGCCCCTGCCACTCCCCCACGAATTTTCATTACTGCCGCAGTCAGTTCCCTGTTAGCAGGTTGGTTACTTTAAAAGTTATGTTAGGGCATGGAAATGTGCTCCACACAAAGCGACTACGTGCCAAATAAGCAGTCAGTATTGTTATGACAATCCGACGTTATGCCAATGTAAACTTTTCTCATTGTACCTGAAGAAGGCTGGTTTGGCCAGCCGAAATATAGTACCTCTAATCTGCGTTGTATCTGCTTCTATAGCGATTTTTTTCATTTCAGTAGTAAGCTGATTAGATCACTAGTTTGAACCTACGTACACCACTACACTTCATAGATACAGCGTCATGGCGCGGTTCGCGGTTGTCGGGAAGTATGGTTAAAAACATCTATTTCTCTTTGCATTATTTTTAGTCTTCCTATATGCCCACCCTCGGCACCTGAGAGATCCCAGACAAGATATCCCAGCCCTCCCGTCCCTAAGAAGAATGCAAAGTTCCTATGTCAGGATTAGAAAAGTGTTTTGATCCTCGCTGCAGTGAGAAAAACAGTTCACAAACGTGTGAAGGCATCGTTGGTTGCTATTGGTGTAAAAATGACAAGGATGACGTACCATTAAAAGAATCTTACTGTGCTGGTTCAGACGTGTGCTTTAGAGGAAGAGAAGGTACTACCATATCACTGTCAGTTCCGCACACTCATCGTGGTCAACTCATGCATCCCGAACTACGATAGCGCATGCGTAGTGTCTGTGGCTCCAAAGTTACCCATTTGTTTAAAAGATATATGCAACGAGCTGCCCTATAAAAACTGTTTTAACAACATTTTTTATTCGTATGACACTAAAATGAAGCGTTATAGAGGCACAGCCCGCTGCGCGAAGACGACTCCTAATACCCGCTTCGACGTCTGCGCGCAGGCCAACCCTTCAAAGGCACACGCCTTGCTGCTCATCTGAAGATGTTCAAAATCTTCCTAAAGAAATAATAAATCACGAGATAACCAAATCGACTACTCTTCCTGAAACACTCAGTAACAGCCCTTTGTTCACCCTCACCAATCTTCTTTGTGTGAAATGCCACATAAGGCTTCAACTTACAGTTTCGTGTTTTGTTTGTATTCTTCACAGCTGAACAGGAACAATGTCCAACTGACGAAGGCTCAAAGACAACGTCACATCCTATATATGTTAACAGTCTCTCGACTGGAGCTATTGTAGGAGTTGTCATTGTATGTATGGTTGCTGTGGCTCTTGTAGTGTCGCTCTTGGTAAGTAAAACAACCAAATCGATCTGATCTCATCTAATGCATGCCAGTGCTGTGGCGAGCAAAAACGGGGAATGACCAAACCATCCTCTCTTTATAAAACAAAGCGAATTGCCCCAATGTTATGGTCACTGCTGGGGAATTTGTTGAATGTGTCTTCATAGCGATTTCGATTCGTGGGAAGTCATAAAATTAGTTATCTTTGGCTATAGTTTTGGGTGAGTCATGCTCTATGAGGTATTTAAGCGTAGATAAGATATGGGGTAATCACGGCTTCATCCGCCCTCCTCGTCTCTTTATTCTCTGTGTATTCCACCCCCAGACGAGCTTTCATCAAATACTATTACGAACTACTATTAAAATAATTTATTCACAAAAATGTAACCTAATTTTTATAAATGCAAAAAATAAAAATTGTTGTTTGTTGTTGTTGTTGTTGTTGTTGTTCATTTAGCTATTGGGCTTACAGAGAAATCATAGCTCGTTCAGATTTGCGCTTTTTTTAAACACTCGACCTCTTTTCATTTTGTTTCTGTAGGTAATACGACATTGCCGTAATTACAGCGGGGCCCCGATCAACAAGAACACAAGTGCTTCCACGAGACAGATTATCGACCCTGAAGTCCCGGATGCCACTAACCGGCGTCCTCCAGCGCCTCTTCCTGAACCAGAGGAGGACTCAACTGAGGAGGATTATGAAGACCCGGATGAGCTACAGTGTTCCCGCGAAGAGTCAGTAGCTTCCATTCAGTGGCCGCCACCTTATAACGAAATCCAAGTTCAGTGGAAGGATAACCCTCCAGCAGTACCTCCAGCAAGGAGACAAACCGCACCAGTCCTTCCTCGACAAGCAAGCCTTCCTGTATTAAGGAGATACTCCAGTGGAAATCCTCAGCCTCTTGTGCCTCCGAACAGGAGGGTGTCTGCAGCCAGTGTCCTGCCGCCACCCAATACTGTAATACAAATGCAGCCTGTTGACATTCAACCATCGCTTGTTCATGATAAGACACGCGCATCTGTTGTAACTCCACCACCACCACCACCCATCACTGAAGAAAGATTGTTACCATCGGAAGATACGCCATGGACATCTTGTTCTGATACAGACAGTACAGACAGCCAGCTGTATGATGAGGCGTCTCCAGCGCCATCTGCTACCGAGATAGGAGAGCGGCTTTATAGCAACGTAACTCGACCAGGTCCTAAACCAAGGAGCCCATCCGATGCCAGCTTGGCGTCATCCAATGCTGAAACAAGACAGCAACGTGATGAACGTGTCAGTCTGGATTCCATTGTCCTTGATCCTGATGGTTACATCAAATTCTTTCCTCTGAATTCGGAGCTGGACGATATGTAAAAGATCATTGACATACACCAGGACTAAATATAAAACTGCTTGAACCCATTTATGGGTGTTATCTAAAATGGACAAATATGACCGTAGCGTTACAGTCAGTCATACTGAACGATAACATGTTGTCGTAACAAACACGTGTATATAATGAGGATGTCACCGCATATATCACTTTAGGACATGTAAGCTGGTTTAGAAGCTGGGGTAATTAATTGGCACAATTGTGTATACCAAAAATTATGCGGTTACAAATGAAATCGTGTCCGTGTAATCGGGACCTGAATTGGAATTAAAAAGTGATAGTTCTGTTCAGTCGAGCCGCCTCTGTAGGCCAAAAGCTTAGGATAATTTTCAGTTTTTTGCTCAGTTATTCGCAGCAGAGAGAGTTTTACGAAGACTGTTGTCATCACTATTGTATTGTGACAGTTTGTTCGTCTAAATTATAATAAATGAATAAAGTACGAATAAAATCGACGTAAATATTGCATGACGCTTGTGTTATCCCGGTTTACACGAGCGACGCAACGACGCAAGCGTAAACACAATAAAAGGAAATATTTCCTTTTCTTGTGCTTGCTTTTTACTTTACTTTTTTTACTTAATAGTTTAACAATACAAAAGTTACTGAAGGAAAAACCCTTGCGTTTATTATTGCGCTTGTGCTTGCGTCGCCGTGGTTTACACGTACGTTTCTTGTGCTTATATAAGCCCCTTCCACACGAGCAAGTTTTCCTTGACAAGTTTTCCCTTGACAATTTTTCCTTGCTCGTGTGGAAAGGGAACAAGGACACTTGTCAAGGAAAAAATTGCCAAATTTCCCTTTCCACACGAGCAAGTAAAAATTGTCTGTGGAAGGGCTTATGCTTATGCCAGCGTTTATACTTATGCCAGCGTCTATACTTATGCCAGCGTCGTACGTGAAAACCGGGCTTGAATCTCTCTATTGCTGTTTGCAACCATTCCGAGAGATTTAAGTGACAAAGACCCTGGCGGCCATGTTGGATGACAGGAACAATAAAACTAATTGGAATTCTTTTGTTTATGGTCATCCACATGGCGGCGATGACGTCAGTTGCAAACCAAGAATTGCAGAGTTTAAAGTAGCTTCGTCACGGATGACGCGTCTTGAAAAAATTGTAGTCAAAAAGCTTACGAAGCTTTCCTTCGGTGAAATTTTTTACAATTTTCACAATATATAAAGTCTGCCAAGATAAGAATTTTAATGGCGAAAAAAATTGGTGTTGTCAAAGCAGCTCCTTCGCTTTTTTACAAAATTGTGTTTTTTGGCTCTGCGTAAAAACTGGTCTTATAAATTTTCCTAAAAAACGGGGCACCAAGTAAAGCAAACTAAGCATAATCTTTCCGCTAATGCGTCTTGTGCGTTGAAGAAAGACAGGTTGCTTTTTTTTTTCATATTTTTTTCTATCCTAGGTTTAAACACATTAAAAGCATTTTCAATTTTCGTTCCTCTGGCGACTGAACTGTCGGTACAGCACCAGGCCTGCAAGTAATTGCTTGTGCTTCTAAGAACCATTTCTGATATGTAAAAGTTCTCGTAGCGGTCACTGAGTGAGGAGAAAAATGACTGAAA
Organism: Desmophyllum pertusum; assembly: GCA_029204205.1. NCBI lineage: Eukaryota > Metazoa > Cnidaria > Anthozoa > Scleractinia > Caryophylliidae > Desmophyllum > Desmophyllum pertusum. The sequence goes on along the minus strand of MU825886.1, from coordinate 1,150,055 downwards.
AATTCTGAAGATTACCGAGTGCTCGGAAGGTTCAGCGAAATCGGTTATTTTAACTTGGACGAAGTTAACCATTGTTGCCTCAAATTTGGAGCTTTAGGAAATTTTTACATGACATGCCCCATTTTGTTGGATTAGTTACTACAAAACTGACCACACAACATCTAAAAATGAATGAATTTCGCCTGAAAGCAAGTAAACATGTGCGCATTTCATAAGGCTATAAAGGGAGACCTTTCGCTTCCGGTCAAAGAAGGGTCCACCGTGACGTCACGGACAAGATGGCGCAATTCAAGATGGCGGCTTTTTTGAATTTGGGGCAGCCACGTGAAAACGCGCTCGGAGAGAAAAAGAATTACAGATCTGGACTACTTGATGAACGTATTAAACAGCTATCATATTTGGGTTTACATGCCCTGTACAGTGCTGCTACTGTTACCGGGGCCACTTAAACTAACAATCAGCTTACAGGAAACGAACAATGCATTCCAACTAAAATTGTTTGAGCCAATCGATGTTCAGAACGCTGTTGATTGGCTCAAACGATTTAGTTGGAATGTATTGTTCGTTTCCTGTAATCTGATTGGTTAGTTTAGTTCAAGTGGCCCCGGTAACAGTAGCACTGTAAGCCGATCCAAGCGACCAAATCCCAGTGTTGTAACCCGAGTAAACAGACGTCTCACTTTCCCGTGCTCAATTCCTACCCCCACGAGAGAGAGAGAGAGAGAGAGAGAGAGAGAGAGAGAGGGAGAGAGGGAGAGAGAGAGAGAGAGAGAGAGAGAGGTTACACTATCCAAAGGTCTTTTCCAACAAAATATTATTTTAGAATTGGTACCACTTGGGGGTGAAAATAATTCGAGCCACGCCCACAAAACGAGATTCTGGTAACTATTAGGGTTCCCGTTAAACTCGGCGACGATCTTTAATGACACTTCCGGCATGTTGTAATACCAGTTACAAAATGTATAGGCGACTTGCAGAGCATCGCAAAAATTAATTCCTGCATCTGGTAAACGCAAAGAATTGATCCAGTAGTTCGGCCAATAACATCACGAGTGTAGTCCTGACCAATCAGTTACTGGACCAGTGACTGACGTTTCACTTGACTCTTAAGATGACTTACGCACAGGTTGTCGAAACGTCAGTCACCAGTAACTGATTCAGGACTACACTCGTTTAGCCGTGATGTTATTGGCTGTAATGACTCGTAGACTGTGATTGGTCAGTTGTCGTCAGTTTGGACCCGTCTATTGTTAGTCAAATCTGTGCCGGTCCTGTTTAAAGTCAAAGCTCGTTCGTCTGTTTTGTTAAAGTCGTTACACTCAACCGGACGATCACACAAGACGAACTACTTAATACTTACTTGTAATGCACATTTACATTTAACGAGCTCCCGTGCTCAATTTGTGATATGTGGTTAAATAAAGCTACTTACTTACTTACTTACTTACTTACTTACTGATACTCCCGGGATCAATCCATTTACTACAGTAAAACACAAAATATCGCCAATCCAACTCCCGCACAAATTTACTGCCACACGGTAGACTCAGAAACTTCTGCCCAAACATATAAAGAGAAGTTACACGCTTCTAGGTGATAAGCTTCTGGTAGACTATATACCGACCCACAATAAAGGCCATTTGATCTTATTTCTGCTTTCACTTCACCTGGTCCCTATGGCGTACACTAATGGGAGGCTCCTTACGACGTTCTCTGAGGTAAATGACAAGTCGAAATACTAAATTCCGTCATAGAAAAAAAAAATATAAAATGTATCAAATTTAACAGGAGAGAGGGCCACACTGACCCTAGCCTGAGATCAGGCTCCTGAAGAAAATTTGCGAGCGAAGCGAGCCGAGTCGCTGCCTGGGTCGACCAGCTGTACAATAAAAAAAAATTCCATCTGCATCAACACAATTTCTCATCATCTTGTCATCATCTAATGCAAAAAATCATGAAAATGATTTTGACTCCATCAGTACAACTTGGAATACTATCAGAATATTGAACAGTACCATACTTGCATGGTGTGAAAAAAAGTTGACAATACCCCATGTACCATGTGGCAATCAATATGTCTTGTGCCCAACTTGCGGTGCACAAAGAGAAAAGAACTGGGATCGAGAAGATTCCAAAAGGTTGGTTATCCTGCGGCCCTACGGCGTACAATCGTGACTATGATAATGGCGGATCGTTGCGTGTGTGTGGTGGCTGTATTTCTCCTCCTTATTGTTGGGTTTTCTGACAAGGATCTGGTCATTGGGTTGGATAATGGTTTAGCTCTTACACCACCAAGTAAGTTTATTTATTTAATTCATGAATTATACATATAGCAGATACAATAATAGTACGTTAGCTAATTTTGGTATTTTTGGATCTTATATTCCAATGTTAAGTGGGCTGGATGGACTGGGAAAGATTTCGATGCAATATTGATTGCACTAAAGATCCAAATAACTGCATAAGGTGAGTCTGTTGTTAATTGTCACATATTTTATTATTGTAGATCAGCCAACTCGCACAATGCGTGTGTCACACGCCTGTGGATCGAAAACGTCGATCACACGGCGACACGCATACAGGACAATTTCACACGCCTGACTCACAATCAAGTCCGGACTACTTGGATTCAATTTCCACCCAAAATAGTCCAATGAACGGCGCTAAATGTCGCGTTTGAGATAAGTGTATCTTGGCAAGATCGCGCGAAGATTTTGAGCTTTGCACCGCGACATTCGGCAGCCTTCGGAAAACATCGGAACATCTTCGGGAATCTTCGGCAATGTTCGGAAGTCGTCGGAACATCTTCGGTAATGTTCGGAAGTTGTCGGAAATTTTTCGGAAATTCGGGTAATATGGATACGAAAATCACACGCATTCAACTTAGGAAAAGTTGGCAGGTATAGATCAGTGCTTATAAGCTTTTAACAATGGCAAACTGGTCCCACAATGAAAAGCCTGAGCGTTCTGATTGGTTCCTTGCGTGGTCCGAATTTTTCAATATGGATCGCTAAGATAATAATAATAATAATAATAATAATAATAATAGTCTTTATTACGATAACAGAAACAACATACGTGTATCTTTACAAATCATTACAAATTAAATCATATATCTACTTTACAAATTTAAAAGAGATCTATTTACAAAGGATCGCTTGAATCTTTCTGTTCTTATTTTTGGTAGGATAGATGGACCGCTCATGAATTAATTTCGCCAAATTCCTTTTTTAAGCTTATTGTCACAGGATGAACGGAGATAGCTATAGGTTATAGAGGTTGGGTCCGGTAGACTACCGAAAACGAAACAACATCCACTACCGTAGTGGATGTCGTTTCGTTTAGTCATCACCGATCACCCCATGTTTAGAGACTTGCCTTGGAAGGGAACAATAATTCAAATAATTTGGTACCTCATGAATTTGAGCCACACCCACCGAATGAGATTCTGGTACCTTTTAGGGGTTCCTTTCAAAATTTCTGACAATCACCCCTGTCACTTTTATATGGAAGTCCCCCTGGCAGGGCCTGTGCCGCAGATTTGTGAGTGGGGGGGGGGGGGGGGGGGGGCTAATGCAAACACGCCAGCGTGAGCAATCTATCTTGAATTTAAGTCCTCTGAAATGCATCTAAAGCAGAGGTCTATAACCAGTGGTTTCCATCTAGCACTGCATGCTGGACTACAGATTCGTGTCAAGGCTATTTTTAGAATATGTCAGTGAGCTATCTCTCTCATTACATCTGTGAGCCCCCAATTTAGATGTGGATAATTCTGGGGCTGATGAAATCTTGTATGTCAACAGTGAACGGCTGATTAAGCAGATGGCTGATCGTCTTGCTGAGGAAGGCTATCGGGATGCTGGGTATAAATATGTCAGCATTGATGTAAGTGACAGGCCTCAATACTACTATAATGCTGTTGTTGGTCTTTGAGTCCTGATCTCAAAATTATTAGTAGTTTGCTAATTTTCTGCGTAATTTTCAGGATTGCTGGTCTAATAAGAAACGTGACCCTTCTGGTAATCTTCAGCCAAACAGTACAAGATTTCCGAGTGGAATGAAGGCCTTGGCAGACTATGTGAGGATTTAACGTAATACTTTCATGTGAAATAATAAGCTACATTCGTTGAGTGATAGGTCTGTCATTCACGGCCGTAACACCTGTTACAGCTGAGTTCATTATTTTGATTTGGACTTGATGTTATGGCCGATGGTAACTGTTAACAAAGAAACTGCTAACAATTAAATTATTGTTACAGGTGAAACATTAATTAAAAACCAACGAGTGGTTCAAAACTTAATGACAGCCCTAAGTGACTTATTATAATTAATTTAAAATTACTAAAAATAAAATGAGTACATGAATGAATGAACAAAGAAATTAACAAACAAAAGAAATGAATAAATGAACAAATGAAAAACACTGTTTAATTTCGGGGTAGCACCAATAAAATTTTATTACATATTTTGTATTGTATAATTTCTGTTGTGGCCCACAATTTTTGGATTGAATTGGAGTAAGGAAATGATTTCTGAGGAGAAAATGAAACCAGTCAGAACCAGGAGAATAAACCCAACAATAGGGAGAAAACCAAGGACAAAAAAAATATTATATTGTTATGATTGATTGTTCTAGAAGAGAAATCGCCGGGAAAGCAGTTCCGCATACTGGAGGTGTCTGCTTATGGGAGGTATCTGTTACTGGTGGCGGTTCAATTACAGCTTGTATTTTTGTATAGTACCTATATTTACAGTAATCAAATGTTGTTCTTTTTAATTTGTGATGTAGTAGTTGCATAGCAAAGGATTGAAACTTGGAATGTATGCTGGTATGTTTCAGATAATAATTATTATAATGATAAATTTTATAATTAATTTTTAACCTTTAGCAAGTTCAGGGGACCAATGGAAAAAACAAATTATTGGTTATCACAAAAAGTTACCGTCAGGAAGAGTGCACACAGGGTTTAAACTATGTTTATTTGACAACTTTTTGCAGTCATGGAAAAATGCAGAGTGCAGACTAACCCTAACCTTTTGGGTTAGGGAACAGGGTTAGTGTTGGTCTGCGGTCTGCTTTTTTCCCCGAACAAACTTTTTGCAACACATGATTCTCCCCATGGCTATACCACGGTTTACAAATGGAATATATGCATGCTGGAAAAATGAAACTGTCTAAAAATTAAAAATAGATTTACTGATGCCGTACCTTATGTACTTTGTCTACTTGCGTGTCTATCAGATTATGGTGTCCTCACATGTGCTGGTTATCCAGGAAGCATACAACACATGGAACAAGATGCAAAGGTATTGTAACAACTATTTTTAATGTTTGACTATACTAATGTCTTTTATAGAGCAAGGTTTCTAGTCCACATGGCCTCCCTCTGCCAAACTTGTGATGTATTTGTACATTCACATCACAGACATTTGCAAGTTGGGAAGTGGATTACCTCAAGGTTGATGCTTGTTACTCGGACCCATCTACATTTGATGTTGGTTACCCAAAGTTCTCGCAAGCTCTTAACGCAACAGGACGGCCAATCTTACTCAGCTGTGAATGGCCTGATTACCAGACGAAAATTGGAATAAAGGTATTTATTGTAACGGCACTGCAATTTTTATCACTGAGATCCTTGTTGTATTTCAACAAAGATTTCAACATCTGAGCTGATTAATACGAATTAACCAACTGCCTCATGTATGTGGAGGATGGGTGCCAGTGGGATATCCGGGGGGCCTCCACTGTGGTCAGCCAGCCCCCAGATGGAATACAGCTCCCATGGCTGGCAAGTTGAAATGCCGCCAAGATACGAGCACGCCATTATGCTCAGAGAATGTAGAATCCTGAGCCTGGAAAGAGCTAAGAACCGCTGACCACTATTACAGCTGACTGCACACTCGTTGTTGGTTAACTTGGTTAAATGATTCTCATTTAACCTCATAAAAAATCCCTACTAATGTCAAACTACCCCAAGGGGTCCCCAGGGAAGTCAAATGTACTAAGTTGTCTTTTTTCATTATTTTATTGCAGCCTGACTATGCTGCTATTGCTAAAACCTGCAACACCTGGCGAAATTACCATGACGTACAGGTTTGCATGTTTTATTCTGTTTATTATTTCGGTTATTATGAATTTAAATTATTTAGATTTACATACTAGAAGCCACCTTGCTGTACATGTCAAAAGTGGACTGTACACATCAAAAGTGAACTTACAGTCACATAAATGGTGGATGGCCGGTACACCCCAAAAGTGGAATGCACCCAGACGTGGACCAACCTCTGGGTGTATGGTCCACCTGTGGGTGTAGGACCAGACACCCAAACATGGAACATCCATCCAGAAGTGGACTGTAGATATCAAAAGACTGTGTTAATTTGTACTGTACACATCAAAAGCTAAGTGGACTGTACCTAGACATGGACCAACCTCTGGATGGATGGTCCACCTGTGGGTGTAGGATGCAGACACCCAAACATGGAATATCCATCCAGAAGTGGACTGTACACCTCAAATGACTGTGTTATGTACTGTATGGTGTGGTGCAGAGCCACACCAAGAAGTTTAGTCAAATGTGTTTTCTCAGGGTCAAACTGGAATTAAGAGGAGCGTTATTGCTCTTTAATCTCATTTTCTCATGGCAGTGTTAATAATATTAATCTCCCTGATTACTTTGTAGGACTCATGGGCGAGTGTATTAAAAATTGTGGATCACTTTGCTGAGAACCAAGACACGTTTACGGCAGCAGCTGGACCTGGGCACTGGAATGATCCAGATATGGTACGTACTATCAAAATCTGTAGAATATATTGTGTCCACAGCACCATAACGTTTTCCCTACATGTATGTATTGAATTGTTAACTTTTGTTTCTCAATATTTTCCATCACAGCTTGTCATTGGTGATTTTGGCCTGAATTACGACAAGTCTAAAGCGCAGTTTGCTCTTTGGTCAGTCCTAGCTGCGGTAAGTTAATTTAATAGTTTTGAAATGGGGGTCTCCCATAATAAAAGTTTCCAGGATGATCGTCCTACCATTTAGGGGTTAACTAACATTATTTGTGGTTTGCTTTGACCGCTTAGGGTGTTTAAATCTAAAATGACCACATGACAGGGACTACTTATCTGAAAATAAATTTATACCATACCACTTAGGGCCACGCCGACAAGACCAGATTCAAAATTTCCAAGGATAATCTCCCTCATCACGTTGATATGGGAGTGCCCCTGAACATAATGTAATGCTTTAGAAAGGGAGTTATTATCCTTTCTTTATTAATTCGTTAGCTTGTAATTTTTCTTTTTTTGGCCATTGTGATAACCTACCAGTTGATTTCCCTGTTTGCCAATTCAGTTTTACTCCTATGCATATCTCCTCATATATAGGTAGTCATGATCATTCAAGTGTGTCTTTATTTTTAGCCTCTTATTATGTCCAATGATTTGCGGAATATTTCCACAGAGGCCAGAGATATTCTGCTAAACAGGTGGGTCAGGGAGTGGGAACCTGGTAGTAAAGAAAAGGGGGCAGGAAGTCTACAGGAGGCGGGAAAGAGAGGGTGGGAAGCACCCCAAGGTGGTAGGAACTGGGAGAAATTGGAATTTTTTATTGGAATTGTTGTATAAAAATGTAGAATGATATAAAAAGGAAGTTCAGACCCCCCTTGCCTCCCCCCCTCAATCCCCCATAACAGAGGCTGTAGTAATGTAATCTTTTATGAGGTGACACTTTGACAGGTTTCCACAGTGACTGATACCATAAAATCCAGGTTATACGCCATGGGCTTAAGCAACTTGGTAAGGGGTTTTGGGTGCGCTAACTATTTGTAACATGTGGAATTATCAAGAAAATATATTTTCCATTTGTAAGTCAATAAAGTGTAACATAACAATAAAACAATGATTTTCTTTCATGTCAGAGAAGTGATTGCTGTTAGTCAGGACAAACTTGGCAAAATGGGAAAAAGAATGGTGAGTATATAGATGTTATTGAACTAGCGTGAGGTCCGTATTGGGAAAATATTGGTCGAGTTCTTTTTTTGCAAGTTTATGGACCGAGCCGAAGGCGAGGTCCATAAACTTGCAAAAAAAGAACGAGACCAATATTTCCCAATACGGACTGAGCAAGCTAGTTCAATAAAGTTTTTATTATAATGGCTTTTTTTTAAAACTTGCTGATAAATTAATGCAACCATTCTCGGCTAACGCGCGCGCGCCAAAGCTAAGCATAGTCTTGCATTTTTCAGGCCACTTTGCGAAAAGTTTAACCGAAATTGTCCGCCAGACACGAGGAAACATGTTTCTACTTAATAGAAAACAATTTTGCAAAATACGGTCCGTATGACCAAAATATCGGTCCGTATTGCAAAATACGGACCGCTCAGGGAACCAATCAGAATGTTCCTTTTCGTCGTGGACCAGTTTGCCATATAATAAGATTTGTTATTTCAATAATTTAGCTCAGTTGGTACTGACTTTGATCTTCTTACATGCTTACACAGTCAATGCAATAATTTATTGTAAGGCTCAGAACAGAAAAATTTGTACCATGAAACAGCCTAATATTGTAATCATGCACCCTTTGAATTCTCTTTAAAGCCATATTAAACTAATCTGATAAAACTGTTATCAACTCAGTTCACTGTTTCTGTCACTGCAGTTTGCCAAAGATGGTTTGGAAGTATGGTCACGTGCCTTGTCAGATGAAAGCGTAGCTGTTGTACTTTTCAATCGCAATACCGACGAACCTCATGAAATCACTGCAAATTTTACATTGGTAATGTATAAACTCAGCTTACTTGCATGACCTTGTAAAACCCTTGTCATTGTCAACATATAAATTTTCCTTACGAGTTATTTGTGAGAGAGGAAACTGAGTATTTATGCTTGAGAAAAGAGAGTCGTTTGTAAAAAAAGAATGTGTGGTTCCAGAAAATATCCATACCCCCCTCCTCCATAGAAGGTTTTTTGTTTGAATTCCACATCCCGCACCCACCCCACCCCCATCACTTGGAAATTCCAGTATCTTACCATTAGATACAGTTATTGCAGGCTGAGGCAGTGAAACAATAAATTCTTAAATTCTTACTTTCTGCTTTCAATGTCACAGGTTGGATTGATGTCATCTACAGCCTCTGCAAGAGACTTGTTTGCTCACAGTGACCTGGGCCAGTTTACCAAGTTCTTTAGTGCTAAAGTTAACCCCTCAGGGGTGGTGATGGTCAAGTTGACACCAGTCAAAGACACGTTTAACTGATTGAATCTCAAATGTCATTTGAAAAACTGTGACTGAAGTTCACATAATTATTACCATTTTGTAGGAGTGCAGGTCACATAGAATGAAAATCAGGCCGTAGATCAATAATAATTCTATAATAATAAAATGTATGTAAACCTCAAAGTTTTTGTCACAATCGTTGGTAGGCAACGTCCAGTCATTTTCTGACAATAAAAACAACTTTTATTCAGAACTGTTTTCATGAAGTAATTATTTAAAAATCTATTTCTCCAGGGTTGTGTACAATAATCAGATGGAAGAACCTAAATGTTCTAGTACTTCTGGGAACTACGCCGGGTGTATGGCAATGAGGCATTCTATCTGTTCACCGGTTAAAAAAAGAAGGCAACCACGACGGCGACGGCAACGAGAACGTCATGAAGGAATACATTTGACAGGTTTAACTGACAGTTCGATTGTTTTGCATTTGAGTATATTTCTTGGGCGTCCTCTGCAAAACAACAACTGAAATGACCAAATTTACTGTATCATTGAGAACGTGAACACACGACGGTGAATTTTCTTTTTCTATCTGAACTTGAACTCCGTTCCTACGAATTCAGCTGCTGAACAGTTCGGCCACATTGGACAAATTGAACGTGTTGGAATAATCGCGAAACTATATAGGAACGTGAATTCACTCAAGTGACGTTTTCCGTCGTGGTTGCTCAGTTATAGTTATTGAAGGTTCAGTCTTCCTGCCTGTCAAATCAGTCAACTATCATGTCCGACACCCGTAACTCTGACAGCAGTGACTCTGTGACTTAATTGGCTCGGTTTTTCATCTCTCCAAAATATATATAGCAAGTAGTTCCTGATAGAGCGTTGACAGTTCCCTTGTTGTAGCCTGTGTAGCAGTCGTTTCATTTCCGAGAGCGCGGGAGGCGCTTGAAAGAATGGAGCGCGAAAAGATCGGGGAAAAAAACTGGGAGGGGTCGTTCCGTCCCTCTCCCAGGCTCCCAGTTTATTTTTTCGCTCCATGCCTTCATGCGCCTCCCGAGGTAGGTGTTTATTTGAGCATTTGCTTCCTGACAGTGCAGACAGTGATCTGTTCGTGTTTGTTGGGCGGCAGCCGGGTCAGCCTGGCCTGTAGAAAGTATCGGGGAAAACATTTCCTGGTAATTGAAGGGCATTCATGTACCCTGTCTATGACAATATCGAGTCAAAAACCAATAACCTGTTTAGGAATCGAGGTGGAAAAACACATCTGCACATCCCCGTATAAGCTATATATGGGAGTACCCACTCCCCCGGCTGAAGAAGTTCCACAGTCGATGTTCGCCTATTGTTCAATGTCATTATTAAAGTCGTAATTCCTCAACTGATTCACGCTTAGTGCCCACAGAAACAGAAGCAAGGGCGGATCGTCATCTTGTTAATGTTTCGCACATTGAATTTAGCATTCCCATTCCCCGTTTCCCCGTTTCCCCGTTTCCCCGTTTCACCGTTTCCCCGTTTCACCGTTTCCCGTTTCCCCGTTTCCCCGTTTCCCCGTTTCGCCGTTTCCCCGTTTCCCGTTTCCCCGTTTCCCCGTTTCCCCGTTTCCCCGTTTCCCCGTTTCCCCGTTTCCCCGTTTCCCCGTTTCCCCGTCTCCCCGTTTCCCCGTTTCCCCGTTTCCCGTTTCCCCGTTTCCCCGTTTCCCCGTTTCCCCGTTTCTCCATTTCCCCGTTTCTCCATTTCCCCGTTTCTCCATTTCTCCATTTCCCCGTTTCCCCGAGTGGAAAAATATATTCAAAATTCGCTAAATTCAATTCGCTGTCGCTAAATTCAATTCGTTATCGCTAAAATCTATTCGCTGTTGGCCGAATGAGTTTTGGCAATGAATTTTAGCGACAGCGAATTGAATTTAGCGAATTTTGAATATATTTTTCAACTTGTGCCCAGGTGTTGCGGTGCGCAAAAAAAGAGAACTGGGATCGAGAAGATTCCAAAAGGTTGGTTATCCTGCGGCGGATTCCAGCGGCGTAAACAAGAACATGGCGGATCGTTGCTTGTGTGTGGTGGCTGTATTTCTCCTCCTTATTGTTGGTTTTCTGACAACGATCTGGTTATTGGGTTGGATAATGGTTTAGCTCTTACACCACCAAGTAAGTTTATTCATTGAATAGCCCTTTTCACGGTTAACTTGTGTTTTTGAGCCACGGACGGCAACCGGAAGTTGAATATTCTCTTCTTTGGCGCGTATTATCGACTTTTTGTACGTTACGTCAAGTTTTAAATGCTAAAAAGAGAGCTTTCCAACTCATTGGTGTGTGTGAAAGTGCACCAAAAACAAGAACATTTCCCTTTCGGTTGCCGTTAGTGGCTCAAAAACGTCTGTGCTAAAGCTCTCTTATATTTATTCAACAAATCGTAAGCTTATAAACACCGTCGAAAAATTATGCATGGTCATGATGCACTCAATATCTGTCGACCGTACTCAACAGATCTGTTGAGGTCGCGGTAAAATGTTAAAGTCAGTTCTTGAAATAAAAGTGGAAGAGTATTGTTTTTAGTTGTGTTATCAATTTGTTGAATAATAAAACAATTATTCTGTTCAATCTTGCAGAATATCGCCTGATTTTAGCCAACTCGGCCTACGGCCTTGTCGGCTAAGTATCAGGTGATTTTGCGCGCGATTTCACAGGATAATTGTTAAATATTTGGACTATTTGCATAACAATACAGTTGAACATAGAAGTGAGGCAATTTCAGGCACAAGCTGCAAAACATTGTGTTTTTCTTGAGCTCCTTGAACTCTTTTTGTATAAAAACAGTTTTAAAATGTAGAAGAACTAATTCTTTTAGTTATGTTGTTTTTTAGAAAAAATTGTAAAACGACTTTTCTCTTTTAATAAAAAGTAGATTCGCAATAAGCAACAGGGAAATCGGGTTACGATCTTTACGGGAAACTTTAACTAAAAGAGTTGTATATTTAGTTCTCTCCGTTTTAAAACTATTTTTATACTAACATAGTTCAAGGAGCTCAAGAAAATCACCATCATGTTTTGCAGCTTGTGCCCGAAATTGTCCTCTCTTCTATGTTTAACTGTATTGTTATGCAAATATTTCAGATTAACCGTGAAAAGGGCAATAAATTATTTATTTTGGCAGTACGTTCATGCATGATTAATTTTGGTAAAATGTTTTGGATTTATTCCAATGGTATTAGTGGGCTGGATGGACTGGGAAAGATTTCGATGCAATATTGATTGCAATAAAGATCCAAATAACTGCATAAGGTGAGTCTAGTACGAAATCTATAAACGGCTTTCCGACTGAGTGCTTATAAGCTTTTAACAATGGCAAATTAACTGGTCCATGATGAAAAGGAGCATTCTGATTGGTTCCTTGAGCGGTCCGAATTTTGCAATGTGGACCGCTAAGATGGACAGCTCACTCACCCCATAATTAGAGACTTGCCTTGGAAGGGAACGTAACAATAATTTGGTACCTTGTGAATTTGAGCCACCCCACCGAATGAGATTCTGGTACCTTTTAGGGTTCCTAAAAATTTCTGACAATCCCTCCCATCACTTTTATATGGGAGCCCCCCCAGGCAGGGCTTTTTGAGTGGGGGAGGGGGGGGGGGGAGGCTAATGCAAACACGCCAGCGTGAGCAATCTCTCTTGAATTTAAGTCCTCTGAAATGGCTGGAAATGCATCTAAAGCAGAGGTCTATAACTAGTGGTTTCCATCTAGCACTGTGTGCAGGACATCAGATTCATGTCTAGGCTATTTTTAAAATATGTCAGTGAGCTATCTCTCTCATTACATCTGTGAGCCCCCAACTTAGATGCAGATAATTCTGGGGCTGATGAAATCTTGTCTGTTAACAGTGAATGGCTGATTAAGCAGATGGCTGATCGTCTTGCTGAGGATGGCTATCGGGATGCTGGGTATAAATATGTCAGCATTGATGTAAGTGTGCTATGGCCTCCAAAAATACTATAATGCTGTTGTTGGTCTTTCAGTCCTAATCTCAAAATTATTAGTAGTTTCCTAATGCATTAATTTCCTGCATAATTTTAAGGATTGCTGGTCCAATATGAAACGTGACCCTTCTGGTAATCTTCAGCCAAACAGTACAAGATTTCCGAGTGGAATGAAGGCCTTGGCAGACTATGTGAGGATTTAACGTAATACTTTCATTTGAAATAATAAGCTACATGAGTGATAGGTCTGCCATTCAGGGCCATAACCCGTAACACCATGGCCGATGGTAACTGTTTTAAACAAAGAAACTGCTAATGAATGAATGAACAAAGAAATTAACAAACAAAAGAATGAATAAACAAAAGAATGAATAAACGAACAAAATGAAAAACACTTTGTTTATAATGAGGACATGCAGCAACAATAAAATTGTATTACATATTTGTATTGTATAATTTATATGGTGGCCCACAATTTATTGATTGAATTGGAGTAAGAAAATGTTGATTTCTGAGGAGAAAATGAAACCAGTCAGGACCAGGAGAATAAACCATCGAAGTAATATAAACAAAAGGGAGAAAACCAACAACAAAATATTGTTATGATTGATTGTTCTAGAAGAGAAATCACTGGGACAGCTGAGTTCCGCATACTGGAGGTGTCTGTTTACGGGAGGTATCCGTTAGTGGCGGTTCAATTGTATTTTTGTAATAGTACCTATTACAGTAATCAGTTGTTAGCTGTATAAGATTTTACTGAGAGAACATTAATAAAATGTTGTTCCTTTTAATTTGTGATGTAGTTGCATAGCAAAGGATTGAAACTTGGAATTTATGCTGGTATGTTTCAGATAATTATTATAAAAATAAATTATAATTTTTAACCTTTAGAAAGTTCAGGGGACCAATGGAAAAACAATTATTATAAAGATTAATTGGCTGATTTAACGGTAATTTGTTTTATATCACAAAAAGTTACCATCAAGAAGAGTTAACACAGGGTTTCAACTAGTCAGATTTACTGATACCAGTACCTTATTCACTTTGTCTACTTGTGTGTCTATCAGATTATGGTGTCCTCACATGTGCCGGTTATCCAGGAAGTATACAACACATGGAACAAGATGCAAAGGTAAATTGTAACAACTATTTTTAATGTTTGACTCTACTAATGTCCGGGCAAACGGAATACGTACATGGCCTCCCTCTGCCAAACTTGTGATGTATTTGTAAATTCACTTCACAGACATTTGCGAGCTGGGAAGTTGATTACCTCAAGGTTGATGCTTGTTTTTCGCACCCATCTACATTTGACGTTGGTTTACCCAAAGTTCTCGCAAGCTCTTAACGCAACAGGACGACCAATCTTACTGAGCTGTCAGTGGCCTGATAAACAGACAAGAATTGGAATAAAGGTAATGTTGTAACAGCACTGCAATTTTTATCACTGAGATGCCTTGCTGTATTTCAACAAAGAAACATCTTCGGAGCTGATTATTTTATAGGCCTTGCAAACAGATATTCCACCATATTACAATCCATTACGTACCCTTGATCCAAAAATCCTTATTACCGGTATCATTCTCCTGACTTGCGCACATGCCTGCTTGACTGAAGTGGTTAAGATAAGTTGTTAATAATACAAAATATTATAATTAGACAATGAGCTTGTGAGTTTTCTATATTAATTAAGCAAATGCGATATTCCCCAGCCGTAATGTAAGACCCATTCTTCCAAGTGATTAAAAAAAAATTCATCATTATATTTTATTGCAGCCTGACTATGCTGCTATTGCTAAAACCTGCAACAGCTGGAGAAATTACCATGACGTACAGGTTTGCATGTTTATTACTTTGGTTATTTATAAATTTAAATTATTTAGATTTAACATATATACTAGAATCCTGCACCTTGAGTGGACTGTATACACATCAAAAGTGAACTATTCAGTCACATTAAAAGTGGACTGTACACCCTAAAGTGGACTGTACACATTAGAAATGAACTTACAGTCACATACATGTAACTGCACTCACTAAACTGCACCCAGACACGTGGACCAACCTCTGGATGGATGGTCCACCTGTTGGTAGACGTACGCGTAGGACTAGACACCCAAACATGGAACATCCATCCAGAAGTGGACTGTACACATCAAATGACTGTGTTATGTACTGTACATGTACGCATCAAAAGACTGTGTCATGTACTGTACACATCAAAAGTGGACTGCACCCAGACGTGGTCCAACCTCTGGGTGGATGGTCCACCTGTGGGTGTAGGACCAGACACCCAAACATGGAACATCCATCCAGAAGTGGACTGTACACATCAAATGACTGTGTTATGCACTGTTACACATCAAAAGTGGACCATACACCCACTAAGTGGTGCAGAGCCACACCAAAGTGTTTAGTTTGTGTTTCTCGGGTCAAACTGGAATTAAGAGGAGCATTATTGCACTTTAATTTCATTTTCTCATTGGCAGTACTAATAATATATATTAATCTCCCTGATTACCTTGTAGGACACATGGGCAAGTGTATTAGAAATTGTGGATCACTTTGCTGATAACCAAGACACGTTTACAGCAGCAGCTGGTCCAGGGCACTGGAATGATCCAGATATGGTATGTACTATCTAAATCTGTAGAATATTGTGTCCACAGCACCATAATGTTTTCCCTACGTTTTGAATTGTTAACTTTTGTTTCTCAATATTTGCCATGCACAGCTTGTCATTGGTAATTTTGGCCTGAATTACGACAAGTCTAAAGCGCAGTTTGCTCTTTGGTCAGTCCTAGCTGCGGTAAGTTGATAATTTTTACATACTGTATTACAGGTAGAAATGGTTAATATATAATTTATTAATAGTTACTCAACTCCCGGGCAGTCTCCCCATAATAAAGAAGTTACCAGGATAATCATCATACCGTTTTAGGGTTAAAATTCATGGTTTGATACCGCTTAAGGTTTAAATCCAAAATGACCACCTTAAGAGTTACCCCAGCTTACCACTTAATTGTCAAAAAATAAATTGGGACAGTACAATACCTGAGACCTCTTAGGGGTGAAAATGAATGGGGGCCACGCCCACAAAATCAGATTCAAAATTTCCAAGAATCAGGTCTCGACTCCTCCATTCTAATCCTACATGCTTTAGAAGGCGAGTTGAATTTAATAGTATTTTCCATGATGATCCATTCATTCTACCATATTATTATGCTTTGTCCATTCATTCCAAACCTTGCAATTTTTATTTTCTGGCCATTGTGATAACCTACCAGTTGATTTCCCTGTTTGCCAATTCAGTTTACTCCTATGCATATCTCCTTATATAGGTAGTCATGATCATTCAAGTGTGTCTTTATTTTTAGCCTCTTATTATGTCCAATGATTTGCGGAATATTTCCACAGAGGCCAGAGATGTTCTTTTAAACAGGTGGGTCAGAGGAGTGGGAACCTGGTAGTAAAGGGGAGGGAAGTCTACGGGAGGTAGGAGAAGAGAGAGCAGGAGGCGGATTCCCAAGGTGCCAGGAACTGGGAGAAATTGGAATTTTTTTGCAATGTTGTATAAGAATGTAGATATAATATTGCAATAGAAAAAGCACAAAGAGGCGGGAACCGAGAGTACAAGGTGTGGGAAGTTCAGAACCCCCTTGCCTCTCCTCCCCCCCCCTCCCCCCCCCCCCCCCCCCCTCCTTCCCACTCGACCCCCCATAACAGAGGCTGTACATGTAGTAATGAGATGGCAACAATATTTTATGAGGTGACACTTTGGTTTCCACTGTAAGTTGAAGAACAGGCCTGTACGTATACCGTAAAATCCTGGTCATACGCCATGGGATTACGCAACTTCATAAGGGGTTTTGGGTTCGCTAGCTATTGTAACATGTGGAATTATCAAGAAACGTTTTCATTTAAGTCAATAAAGTGTAACAATTAACAATAAAACAATGATTTTCTTTCATGCCAGAGAAGTAATTGCTGTTAGTCAGGACAAACTTGGCAAAATGGGAAAAAGAATGGTGCGTATATGATTTGTTATTTCAATAAGCTCAGTTGGTACTTGTTGATCTTCTTACATGCTTACGCAGTCAATGGAACTGTAACGCTGAACAGAAAAATCCGTACCATGAAACGGCCTTAATATCAGAGCACTCAATTTAGCCTTGAGATTCGCTAGCCATTATTGTAATCATGCACCTTTGAATTCTCTTTAAAGCCATGTCATATTAAACTAATCTGATAAAACTGTTATCAACTCAGTTCACTGTTTCTGTCACTGTAGTTTACCAAAGATGGTTTTGGAAGTATGGTCACGTGCCTTGTCAGATGAAAGCGTAGCTGTTGTTCTATTTAATCGCAATACCGATGAACCTCATGAAAATCACTGCAGATTTTACATTGGTAATGTATAAACTCAGCTTACTTGCATGACCTTGTAAAAACCCTTGTCATTGTCAACATATAAATTTTCCTTACGAGTTATTTGTGAGAGAGGAAACTGAGTATTTATGCTTGAGAAAAGAGAGTCGTTTGTAAAAAAAGAATGATTGTGTGGTTCCAGAAATATCCATACCCCCCTCCTCCATAGAAGGTTTTTTGTTTGAATTCCACATCCCCCACCCACCCCACCCCCATCACCTGGAAATTCCAGTAGCTTACCATTAGATACAGTTATTGCAGGCAGGCAGTGAAACAATTTTAAAAATCCTAAGACTTTGTTGCTTTCAATGTCACAGGTTGGATTGATGTCATCTACAGCCTCTGCAAGAGACTTGTTTGCTCACAGTGACCTGGGCCAGTTTACCAAGTTCTTTAGTGCCAAAGTTAACCCTTCAGGGGTGGTGATGGTCAAGTTGACACCTAGTCAGAGAGCATATGTCATGAAATAAAGTCCCGTGGGAATTTTGTGATGAAAACAAGCGACTAGTCTAGATGTGTTAAGGGGACCCTAAGAAACATGGAAAATGTTGTCGGCAATTTTGTGACTTGCACCGACGGCCGCTATGGTGGGTTTGGCCCAGCATGGAAACGAGGCTGGGCCATAAAAAGGCCTTATAACCATCGTTAATGGAAACAAATCAATACCAAAATTACTCATTACTTTATATTGAAAGTGTAAATAACACAACTAAGTAACTTTGAAGTAATAAAGCTGGTCACGTGACCCATGACAGCATGGAAACGAGGCTGGACCATAAAATGTCAACTTATTTTGAATTGCGTAAAATATATCTATTTTTTATAATAGACCTTAGACACGATAATATTTTTAGGTAGAGCATTTTGATATTTTAGATTATCATCTGTAAACTAGCTGTTTATAGCTAAGCATGTATCCACGTTAAATGAAGTATTGTATTGCATTGCATTGTATTGTAAACCTTACAGTTGTCACAATCATTTAAAAAAAAATACATTTGTTTGAAATGGAACTTGTGTATCATAATAAATTATTTTGAAATTTGCATGTTGTACAGTATTTTTGATAACACATTTTGGCTTTCGTTTACTTTTAAGGGACTCGTGCTCTATAGAGAAAGCCAAAATGACGAATTTAGACTACGCGAATTGTGTTAAAAGCGAAAGAAAAACATGAACTGATCTCTTCGAGTTCATGACCGTTCTGTTATCAGTTGAATCAACGATAAATTGACCGAAACAGTAAAATTTTGTGAGAACGGACTGTAGATGACTTGACTGTGACTCTTCTAAATTTGTTGTATTTATTGTAAAATGAATTTTTCTTACCGTTAATTGTACACGACGCGTATTTAAAAAACTCGCCATTTTGCGCGTGCATTTAGACAGTTGTTTTCCCCCTTAAAGTAACGAAAGCCCACATTTTTATGCCGAATGCTCGTGTTGACTCAGTATTAATTTTCAGATACACTCGTGACAAGAAAAATCAAAATTTACGAGAGTAACGTTTTTATTTATTTCAATGTCAAATGAAAATTGTTGTACTTGGTAGCTATGGGCA
This sequence comes from Desmophyllum pertusum, assembly GCA_029204205.1. Lineage (NCBI taxonomy): Eukaryota > Metazoa > Cnidaria > Anthozoa > Scleractinia > Caryophylliidae > Desmophyllum > Desmophyllum pertusum. The sequence goes on along the minus strand of MU825886.1, from coordinate 1,130,871 downwards.
ACTTCCAGTCATTTGCTGACAATAAAAACAACTTTTATTCAGAACTGTTTTCATGAGTGTACAGTATGTTTGAAGCAATTAATATTAAAATATCTATTTTCTCCAGGGTTGTGTACAATAATCAGATGGACGAACCTAAATTTTCTAGTACTTCTGGGAACTTTTTCCATTAGAACTATCATCAGTCGATCTATGTAGTTTTTCATGGATTGATTCTCGTGGGTAAGATCTGAAAAAGAGAGCAATCTTACTGTGACTATCAGTTGATCAAAGCAAGGACAGTTGAAAGTTACTAGACGTGTGCAGACGTTACTGGGTAATAAAGATAAAGCCGCACTCGGGCCAAACTGCCCCGCACTTGCCGAAGAATTATAAAATCCCAGTTTCTGGGGATGCTATTTCCATCGCAGGTTATCCCCAGTATTTTGTTGCCGGTACCCATTTATACTCCTGAGTGGAGAGAGGCACTGCGAGAGTTTTAATGCCCGTGAATTGACGAATCTGTCAGCTTTGACGCTTGAAAAAAATTGCCCTGCTCTGAGGCTGGACGACGGCGCCTTTGAAGATTGGTAACTTACCAATCTTCAAAGGTGCCGTCGTCCTGCCTCAGAGCAGGACAAACATTTTGACAAAATTTTCAGTTGGTAGGAATAAGTCATCGGTCCGCACTTGTTAACTGTTACTGGTCTAATAATTATTGCTAAAATATGAAACTGTTGCTAGGTCTAGTAAAATTACATGCACTACTGGTATCCTGCTTGTCTATCAATTTCTGAGCACACACATGAATCTTAAAATTCAGGCCACGTCCACGCTAATACGTTTTCGTTTGGGCTCCGTTTTCGAAACGCTCCGTTTTCCAAATGTCTCCCATCCACTCTGTACAGCGTTTTCAAATGTATGCGTTTTCGATAAAAACGGTCAGCGTTTAATTGTGTGGATGACAGGCGAAAACGCATCGAAAATTTCAAACGAAAACGCATCAGTGGTGAACGGGGCCTCAGTCCCATCTCCCTAAACAAACTAGGGGAAAAGAGGGGCTACTTGTAGACTTTAAAAAACATTGAAGTATAAAGAACTTACCATGAATTTCGTCTCTGAGTTTTGTTATTTTCTGTTAACAGTTCAGCCTGGATACTTTGCCTTTCTTATCTAAGCTTGACACGTACGGCTGACGCTGTCATCAAAATCAAAAGAATTAATGAACCAATTGGTACAACGAGTAACTGCTAGTTTTCGTTGTCTTCGTTTCTTCAGAGTGATAATGAATTAAACATCTACAATGACTGAAAGAGTGAATATTCTGGTGGTTGACATTTTATTTGATCAACGACACTCTGGTTATAGACTCCTATACTCAGAACTGTTGAGATACCTTATTCTCACTAATTTTCGCGCGTACTTTAATTTCGCGAAATCGACAGATCCGTATTTCGCGACGCTTTATTTTCGCGATTTCTGAGAAAAAGGGCTCAAAGGCTTTAAAATTGTACGAAAATATCCTCTTTAATTTTCGCGTTTTTTGCTACATCGCGAAATTAATACTCGCGAAATAAGTACACATAGATATAGTAAGTACCATATTTCCTCGATAATTATTAAACAGGGTTCATACTCTTTTTCGACAACAGTTTTCCAGGACTTTTTCAGGACTCCTGTAGATTTTCCAGACTCCAAATGCACAAGCTATTCGTTCTTCGACACGACGGTCTCTTTTTCGCATTTTAAAGAGAATTCCTCCACCCGATTTAGTTGAATTTTTTTACCTTTCTAATTTTATTTGTCATTGCATTTTCTCTCAATTTACATATTTCCAGGACTTTCCAGGGCTGCCAAAAAAATCACTCGTTTTGTGGTTGAAAATATTTTTTGTTTTGAAATTCGCTGGAAATTACTGTTTCAAACCAGTTTGATTTTGATTTTCTTATTTGTTTCAGATTGTGATAATGAATATTAGACAAAGGATAATAAAAATCAAACTGGTTTCAAATAGGTCATTTTCGAGTTTGACCTCTGTTTCAAAACGAGTCCAAGTGCAAAACCTTTCATATGAAAATGAGTTTTACTCACAAGTTCATTCAAATGCAAGTCAAACTCATTTTCATATGAAAGGTTTCGCACTTGGACTCGTTTTGAAACAGAGGTGCATTTGTAAAAGGCTATTTAAACCACTGACAGCTATTTATAATTACCTGCTGCTTTATCTTGAAACGTAAAATTGATGGTTTGATATACCACGCCCTCCAGACTTTGTCTCTAATACAACAGGTCCAGAACCATTCCAAGGCTTTGTAACAACGAAGAGCTTCGCAGGGCTGTGGTATTCAAGAGTAGGACACAGATCACAGCCACAAAGACTTATCGAGGCTATATCCTCTTTTGACATTCCGAGATTACAACCTCGTACGGTGATCCGTGTCCCACCGGATGAAGGAACCGGATTTGGGAGAAAGCCCTGTTATCTTCTGGCGCACGGTTCGAGGACAGCACTTGACCGAGGGTTGGAGCAAGACGAGGCTTGAAAGTAAAGCGAGAGGTGGTGCTAAGGACGTGCCACTGGACGAAGAATGAACTGGAGACAGCTTCGTTTTCAAAGACTCCTTTGCGTCTAATTCATCATCAGTCTTTTAGATCATCCGTGGCCGTGTGCAAATTCTCTATAGACCTGGATCCTTTTCTAGAAATAGAAGCAGCTTCAATTGAGGTTCTCCTTTTGATCGATCTTTTGCGCCAGCCCCTGTCCTCAGGCCAAAAGGCCAGCAAACTATTCCATTTGCCCCCCCTCTCCTGTAGAGGAAACCTTCTTAAACTTTAGCACCCAACAGTCAATGCACAGGTCACCCATAGCTTGGGAATTTTTTGTAGTTAATGGCATCCATCGGCGACGGTGTGCTACTGATGGGATTTGCGCAAGTGGTAAACTCACGGTGCCAAGGGAATCCTCGCGATCCATCGCTGTAAAAATCAGTGCAGCCGCTTTAGTGACTTTTGCTGAAAGAGCAATAAAAGATAGTCTTATTAGAGATGATGGTGAAGGCAACATGTTTGACCTGGGTATCCAGCTTTTTATACAGATTTTTCTGATGTTACCCTGGGATGGAGGGGGGAGGGGTGGAGGCTCCCAGTAGCGGAGGCAAAAAGTTTTAAGGAACCCCTAAAAGGTAGCGGAGTGGGCATAGCTCAGTATTCATTCCTATGTCAACATTTTGATTTCTGCGCATGCCAAGGAAGATATTGAATTGCTTCTAAGAAGAAGGGATGTTAGTTTCTATGTTGCAGACTACGTTTTAGACAGTTGGGTAGTAAACGGCCAGAAATAGGCATCTGTGATGTTAGATTGCCGGCGTTTTTGGAAAAAGCCCAGGTGTCATTGGGTTAAATTAACAATGCAAATGAAAAAATATATTAGTGTTATAAAAGGCGACTTGAGTTTGCTGAAAAACTAAAGTATTTTAATATAAGATTATAAATGTATATTATTTTATGCTGCAAAAGAACTGGACCACGAAAACCTACTGTGCGAATCAAAAAAGCGTGAACACTTTGATTTAAACTTTGACATTATCAAACTGCAAGAAGAATAGTCAGGAAACTCAAATTTACACTTTGTTTTTGCAGAAAAGCTTTGCAAAAATAGCAATAAAATAAATACAGGAAAAAAATAGACCAATTGTTGGCAAAGGAAAATCCAAGCATTAAATCCAAGTGTTCACGCTTTTCTGGATTCGCACAGTAATTGTATTAAAAAAGTACAAAATATGAAAAGCAGCTGTTTCCTTAATAAAATGAAGAGGCGTATACATAATAAAAGTAAACATAAATTGCCGCATAAATAATTCATACAAAAACAAGGATCCTCTCCATGTAATAACTATAAACATGTTATGACTTCGAATTGCACACCGTGAAGACGGAATAAAGTTACATGATTTAATAACAATACTTCAATTAATCGCTACTTTTTATGACGGACGATACATAAAAACATGGGTGGAAGGGATCTATTGACGTAGTTTATACCCTTCAAGGAAATATTGCAAAGGTGTGAAAAGGAAAAACATGTTTTGCATAAGCTTATATATAGCGTTTTTATTTGCATAAGGAAAGTAGATGGCTATCGATCGTGAGTTATGGGGGATTCTCAGACTTTAAACAATTTTACAGACGTATCATAATTTTTTGAAGCCGTAATACCTAAGTTTATATTATTTTTACCATCGATCGCGTTAATAAACGCGTGATTTTAATATTTAAATAGTGCACTTCAAATTAAAATAAACTGCTATTAGCTCACATTGTCGTTTCCTCGTTCCATGTTGGATCGTTGTCGCGAACATACTCAGTTCGATATTTTTGCTTGCCAATTCCAAAAACAACGGATGCATTGCATACACCTGAAAGATCGACAAACACGATTAACAACAACAAAATAAGTCGACATGATTTAATCCGACTGATCGCGGCAAACGTGACGGGTTTTCACCGAGTATTTTTACTCACCTTCGCCTTTTTTTCGGCTGTAAATTCCGAGCGCCATAAACTACGAAAGAAGACACGAGCATTTTTTAATATTTTTGATAATTGTGGTAAGATTTTAAAGGCGATTCGTTCCTTACCAACAACTTTTACTTCATCCGGATCCATGACAATGATCTGACAAGCTGATCTGACAATTGTTGTCTTTTTTCAATTTCGCGGGAAGGTAAATGTTACGTCATAATCGGGCTTTCTAATCACACGCGCGACTTCGCGCGCGCTGACGAAATTATTTCCAGTATCATGAGCATATCACCCCGGAGCCGTAACATAAAGCGCGATTGCTACTTATTTTCGCGGGACTTAATTTTATACTATCTCCAGAGAAATTTACAACATTGCGTTCAAATGCCGAAAATTACCTTGAAATGTGTGAAAACTTACGATATTCACGTTTAAAATCTTGCAAACACTGGTCACGCGAATGACATGATATGTTGACTATAATGAAAAAATAAAATTTGAATTTCATCTCCACGTACGTATTCTGAACCGTAGCAATACAACAGTCTCGGCTATTTATCACGCGTCACAGTTGATTATACACAACGATTTTAACGCTCTATTACAATCCAGTAGTTGCTGGTTACAAACGTTCTTTACAATCCAGTAATTACTGGATTACAAACGCTCTATTACAATCCAGTAGTTACTGGGTTACAAACGCGTACAATCCAGTAGTTACTGGGTTTACAAACGTTCTATTACAATCCAGTAGTTACTGGGTTACAAACGCTCTATTACAATCCAGTAGTTACTGGTTACAAACGCTCTATTACAATCCAGTAGTTACTGGATTACAAACGCGCCATTACAATCCAGTAGTTACTGGATTACAAACGCTCTATTACAATCCAGTAGTTACTGGGTTACAAACGCGCCATTACAATCCAGTAGTTACTGATTTACAAACGCCCCATTACAATCCAGTAGTTACTGGGTTACAAACGCTCTATTACAATCCAGTAGTTTACTGGGTTACAAATGCCCCATTACAATGCAGTAGTTACTGGGTTACAAACGTTCTATTACAATCCAGTAGTTACCGGGTTACAAACGTTCTATTACAATCCAGTAGTTACTGGGTTACAAACGCCCCATTACAATCCAGTAGTTACTGGGTTACAAATGCCCCATTACAATCCAGTAGTTTACTGGGTTACAAACGTTCTATTACAATCCAGTAGTTACTGGGTTACAAACGCCCCATTACAATCCAGTAGTTATACTGGGTTACAAACGCTCTATTACAATCCAGTAGTTACTGGTTACAAACGCCCCATTACAATCCAGTTGTTACTGGGTTACAAACACTCTATTACAATCCAGTAGTTTACTGGGTTACAAACGCCCCATTACAATCCAGTTGTTACTGGGTTACAACACTCTATTACAATCCAGTAGTTACTGGGTTACAAACGTCTATTCAGACAATCCAGTGTAGTTACTGGGTTACAAACACTCCATTACAATCCAGTAGTTACTGGGTTTACAACGCCCCATTACAATCCAATAGTTACTGGGTTACAAACACTCTATTACAATCCAGTAGTTACTGGGTTACAAACGTTCTATTACAATCCAGTAGTTACTGGGTTACAAACGTTTCTATTACAATCCAGTAGTTACTGGGTTACAAACGCCCCCTTACAATCCAGTAGTTACTGGGTTACAAACGCTCTATTACAATCCAGTAGTTACCGGATTACAAACGTTCTATTATAATTCAGTAGTTACTGGGTTACAAACACTCTATTACAATCCAGTAGTTACTGGGTTACAAACGTTCTATTACAATCCAGTAGTTACTGGGTTACAAACGTTCTATTACAATCCAGTAGTCACTGAGTAGTTACTGGGTTTACAACGCGCATTACAATCCAGTAGTTACTGGGTTACAAACGCGCATTATACAATCCAGCAGTTACTGGGTTACAAACGCTCTATTACAATCCAGTAGTTACTGGGTTACAAACGGTCCTATTACAATCCAGTAGTTTACTGGGTTACAAACACTCCATTACAATCCAGTAGTTACTGGGTTACAAACGTTCTATTACAACCCAGTAGTTACTGGATTATAAACGTTCTATTATAATCCAGTAGTTACTGGTTACAAACGTTCTATTACAATCCAGTAGTTACTGGGTTACAAACGTTCTATTACATCCAGTAGTTACTGGGTTACAAACACGCCATTACAATCCAGTAGTTACTGGATTACAAACGCCCGATTACAATCCAGTAGTTACTGGGTTACAAACGTTCTATTACAATCCAGTAGTTTACTGGGTTACAAACGTTCTATTACAATCCAGTAGTTACTGGGTTACAAACGCGCCATTACAATCCAGTAGTTACTGGATTACAAACGCCCGATTACAATCCAGTAGTTACTGGGTTACAAACGTTCTATTACAATCCAGTAGTTACTGGGTTACAAACGTTCTATTACAATCCAGTAGTTACTGGGTTACAAACGCGCCATTACAATCCAGTAGTTACTGGATTACAAACGCCCGATTACAATCCAGTAGTTACTGGGTTACAAACGTTCTATTTACAATCCAGTAGTTACTGGGTTACAAATGCTCTATTACAATCCAGTAGTTTACTGGGTTACAAATGCTCTGTTTACAATCCAGTAGTTACTGGGTTACAAACGTTCTATTACAATTCAATAGTTACTGGTCACAAACGCTCTATTACCATCCAGTAGTTACTGGGTTTCAAATGCTCTATTACAATCCAATACTGAGTTACTGGGTTTAGAAATGTTCCATTACAATCCAGCAATAACAGGGTTACAAACGTTCTATTACAATCCAGTAGTTAATGGGTCACAAACGCTCTACAGTGGAACCCCGTTAATACAGTTGAACCCCGTTAATTCGAACTCTCAGGTAAAACAGAAAATCGTTCGAAGGACTGCAAGCAGTACCTATTTCGCATAGTGCGAGCACGAAAGAGGAACTGCTTGCATCCTAGTTCGATGTGAAATAAATTCCAGCTTCTCTTCAAACATAGCGTCTTTTCCCTCTGACATTAGGAAATATATTGTCACGTCCCCGTGGCTAGTTCTGACTATCTCTTGGTGCTTGATCAGAAAACATGCCGCCATTCCATAAGCCAAGGTTGGTATTCCTAATTCATAACTTTCAGCAGAGTGAAAACAGTGTTTTTCGAGCCTCAGATCTTGCCAAGGTCTTTTAGAGCAGTGGTATTTGATGAAAGGATAACAGCCAGTCCTTAGGATGTGATAATTGTGCCCATCAACTCGCCAGTTAAAATGCGACAGAGCAAAGTTATCATTTATCACAGACTTGTAGCGTACAAAGTATGAAGTCCACTCGGGTAATCCCCTCTGTCGTAAATGCTGTGTTAACACCTCTGATGCTTAGGCTTCGTCTTGTACTTTGGAAGGAATCTTTGAATTTTCCATATCATAATTCAGAATCGGTTTTCTTGGCTGCTACAAAGGCAAGCTTATAATCTACAAAGACCTATCTGAAGCTCTACTACAAAGTAGCCGCCATTTTTTCAAGCTAATTAGGTTCCAGTCTACCCGCAAAACTCATTCCAGGTCTTTTTGCGCCATTTGCGCATAGAAAATATGGAGACACACTTGGCATGATTTTGTGTTATTGCGGCAATTTTTAATTTGTTCTACATTCTTTCCAACGTGAAACACACTGGAAGCCATGTCTCAAACTAGTGATACAGCTTGCAGGCTCGTTTTTCTCGGCAGCCAGGCAGCACCTTGTTTGATTCAGGAGGTAGTCCCTATTCCCAAGTTAAAATCTGGGGAATCCTCGGAAAAGTGCGCATGGCTACAATATGTGGGTCAGATTTGCATACAATCAGTGGAAAAAGAAAAGAAGTGACCCCAGGTAAGTTTATTTAACTCAAGATATTGGGGGGAAGGTTATAGGTGGGAGACTGTACTGTTAACAGGGGTATAAAGTGGGAGAGTGGGTGGCCGGGGGGGGGGGGGGGGGGGGGGGGGGGGGGGGGGGTGGGGGGGGGGGGGGGGTGGTGGTCCCAATATGTTTTTTTTTTACCTAGATTCATAAACAGGGTATATATGTGTTTTTGACTTGAACAACAGTTCCTTCAGTTACGCAGAAAATTTCTTTCCCCTGTAATAAGGTGTATATTATAGGCCCAGCTGCCGTCTGACACCTTGTGTCTGACGAAAAAAATTTCAATTTAGACAACAGTCACTGTCAGGAATCAAATGCTCAAAATCTCAAATAAACACCTACCTCAAAATACATGTCATAAACAGGGTACGGGAAGTGTATAAAAAAACTGCAATTTTTGTTGAGTACCCTCCCCCCCCCCCCCCCCCTAAATAGAGTTGGTGATGTCTTATTTTAAATATATTGTTTATAAAGAGGTTTTTAAAAATATTATTATTAAAAACTACATCATTAAAAGAATTGCAAAATAAAAGGGAATTCCCATTTGTAAAACAGGAAACTTTTTTTGCCTTGTATTTTGATGAGATATTCCGTAGAGATATATTTTCAGATTGTTTGTGTAAATTTTCAGCATTCTTGGACATGAAGGCGTCATAGAAGGTAATTGATGCACAATGTGTCCAGACACGCTGGCCTCAAGGAACGGCGACAGGCTGAAGGCGTTTCATGTGTTACTGTTGCATAAATGTGAGAACTGCCAAAGACGGAACTTCAACAGAAATGCATTCTCCTTGTTTAAGGTAATGTTAATCTTACAAACCTAAATCTGAGTGCTTGGTTAACAAAACATTTTAAATTTTACAATATTAAAGTTGGTTTCACCAATAATATCATTATACAAAAAATAAAATGTGTGGTTCTTAGAAAATATCCATAACCCCCTCCCCCCATGAAGGTTTTTTTGGTGTTGAACGCCCCCACATCCCTGGAAATTCCAGTTTTAGTTTCATACTTTCCTTTTAAAATGTTTGGCTTTTGAGAGACTTCCCTCCCAGTTATGGATATTTTGCTGGAAACACTTGCGCAATATATTAGTGTTTACTACATGTTTTTTGTTAGAGTTGTTAACCCTCCCCCCCTCCCAATAATGAATTCCCTATATAAGTCACACTCGATTTGACAAATGTAAGGTTTTATCTATAGTATGGTCAGCATCCCCTATGACAGAAGACTCCTCAATTGAATGGGTGTTACGTGTCCCTATCATCATCCACAGTGGAACGCATGTCGTGAAAATCCCAGACCATGTCAATGATAAAATAGCTTCTCCAGTGAACTGCGCAAAAATGCTGCAACCATGGGTAAATGCTGTATCAGGACTTGATGGAAAAATCCTCATCGTAACACAGTTGCTGTTATTCAGGTAAACTAGCCAGTAATTATGGACTATGTTGTATGATCAAATCTGAAACCAACAGGGTACTCCAAACTGTGCAATAGGACTAGAGTCCCGAACCTTTGGCTTCTTGTAAGCAGAGAGGGCGGGAAGCAGGAGAAAATAGGAAAACATTTTTGCAACATTTGCATAATATTTTAATGTTTGGCAAATTATAGTAAAAGCACAAGAAGCGGGAACGGGACAGGAACCGGAGTACAATATACGGTGAAGCCGGAAGTTCGGACCCCCCTGTCCCAGACACCTCCATAAGTGGACATCAAACTGGCGGTTCCGGCAATAATATTTTCTCTACTAAAACACTGTCACTCCCATACGGGGACAGTGACCTCCCATAAGCCATAAGCATATGCAGATGTATATAGTAGTTGTTTCCTTTCCATTTGAAGGAAGTAACATTTTAGGGATCAAGTCTTAATTAATTTTATTAGAGCTTCCATTTTATATAATATAAGGTGATATATATAATATATTGTTATATTGTACACAGGGTTGTGGTCTTCTGGGTATTTATGGTTGTGCACTTCTTCATGAAGCTGGCTTCAGCAGAGTTTTCTGTTCAGACATTAATCTCACGAGACTGGAAATGGTTTCAGAAGTTTGGCGGCATTCCTGTTGTAACAGGTTATTATTTGGCTTATCAATAGTTTACCATTTTTCTCTTTATAGTTCCAGATTATATGATTCATTTAAAGCTGCATAATTCACTAGATACATACTTTTAGCACACAATCAAGGAAGCTTTAAATCAGGCACTTCTGGCAACAAATCGGGTGCATTGTTAATCAGATGTTGAATATAGATGCTCCTCTAATCACTGGACTTTTATCTTGTTGATTTATAATATTACATATTTGCTTGTTTATAGGCGAGCACACTTCCAGTGGTCTCCATGGCAACTCTGTTGATGTGATAATAGAAGTGAGTAAACAGTTTACTAAACATCACAACATGTAATCTGGATGGATCTGATATTTTTCACTTGTGCTTGATGAGTTCATTACCAAGTGGATCGGCCACTTCTATTAATAATCTATCAGTCAATATGTCTTGTGTCGTTTGATAGGTTTGTGGAGTTCCTAGTGTGATACCTGAAGGAATAAAACTCCTTCGAGCGGGTGGAGTGTATGTGTTTGTCGGCATGGTGCATCCAGCTTCCAAGTTAGACATCACTGGCGAGCAAATCATACGGAAGTGTATCACCATTAAAGGTAAGCTGGAGATGATGTTTCTCATATTTCACTGTAAGCCTCGTGGAGGTAATGACATAGATCAAAGTCTATGTTTCAAGCCCTTGTCTTTACCCTCCTTGCGCTCAGATGTGTCTTACTGAAGACGAGGTAAAAAGGTAAAAAAGTATGTTCCAGTCCTAAGGATCAGAGGTTTCTGTAGTATGAAGCACCATGTGAAAGGGGTGAGGATGCTCGTTGAAAAATTTGAATTAAACTCCTAAAGGAGACAATTTGGGCGTGGCTCAAGCTTTGTTTTACCCCTATTAAAAGAGACTAGATTTCATGCCTGATCGGTGTAGACCACCAACACAGTATGATGACGTTTTTCATTTATTCGCATGCAACCCTAAACGATACCTGGATGGCTAAAAATATTGGTGTTCTGTCCTGAACACCCTAAGTGATACCAAAATCCGTAATTTACACTCCTAAAAGAGACGATGAGTATCCCCGCCCCTTTCACATGGGAGTCCCCCCCCCCCCCCGGAATTCTGTTTTGACTATTCTAAATTGATTTTCCAGGTATACACAACTATGGTCCCCAACATTTGGATGAAGCTGTTGCCTTTCTGTCCAGAACTTGCACTAGATATCCATACAATGAACTCTTTAGTCCGACTTTCAAACTGGCAGATTTCGAAACAGCCTTGCAACTTTCCAAACAGCAATCATTTTACAGAGTCTGTGTGGAGCCTTGAGTGTTTGGAATCGTCACTTCATCGAGGGTGGGGTGGCGTGGACTTGCCTTCCTTCTGTCTACGTCACTTCCTTTACGTGCAGAACAAAAAGGATTGTTGGCCAGCTAAGGCAGGAAACCATAACACGGAGTGTGCATCTCTCTAACTGAGTCTGTTGGACAACCCATACCTCAATTGAGCTATATTTAGAATATGATCTGGTGGGAGTTTTCGCGCCTGAACTTTTGAACACCCGGGAACAAAAAACAGAACACTGGTTCATACAAACTCTGTATTTACACATTCCCGAAAGCGATCAGTTCCAGTTCCGGAGACACTTTTTCTACTTCCCGAGGGTGTACGCTTACGGGAACTTCGACTTTAACTATAATGCATAATTTATTAGCACAAACCTCAAATCAATCTCAACAGAACTTTGACAGAACTTTCGAAATCCTAAATTAATTATCATTTTGAAGTTGATAAAGGTAAATTAGCCGCCGTAGCGAATTTAGAAAGTTGACATTTCTAGTATTCATGGTATTTAATAGCTCTTCGCGATTCTTTGTAGTATATATAAGGACATTTCTTTTAAGATCATTAAAGATAAATCTGTAATACATGCATAGAAATATATAGAAAATATATTCATTATATAATATATAATTTATATCAACAAAATAGTGTGTGAAGAAGAGAACCTTGAAGAGAACCCTGAGAGGTTGAAAGTTCTAGACAAGCCAGCGAACTTTTTCATGCTCCGAACTGTTGTAATATATAAATCTAGAAGAAAATGCAACAAAATAGTGAAAGTTAATAAATTAGTTCACAACAGTAATTCGAAAGTCTCTTCTCTCAACTTGAGGTGTTCTGGTTTCTGTAACTATAAATATACATCAAACACTCGAGACAGTGTTTCACTTTCATCCGATTTCCAAACACCAAAAAGAGAGTTGAAAATACGACGAAATTCGAGGTGTTTTGGAAATCGGATGAAACACTGTCTCGAGTATTTGATATATCTTCTCAATCGAAACAAAAACTAAGGAGTAAACGGAGAAGTAAAATCGTAAAAAATTTATGCTTGAGTCCAAATCTCAACGTCACGGTTATGATTTCCATTGTTATAATTCATGAACTATTTTACGAAGGATTTTCGTAGAAAATCATGCGTAGAAAGGGGAGGGATGAGGGGAGTTCGAGCGCGAGGAGAGAGCGCGAAGCGCGATCGGCGCTCGAACTCGATCCCTCATCCCTCCCCTTTCTACGCAGGCTAAGCTGCTAGCACTGAGTAATCACCCGATTAGGAAAGTGCGTTCGGCTCTCTGAATATAATGACTAATAACGGAAACTGATCAATTTCAATCTGCTGCTTTTCACTAAAAGAAGGAATCAAATGTAAGAACCTCAATGTACTACATCATCTGAGAGATTTCTATCCCAATGCCTTTTGTTTTCACGCGGTTTAGATTTCGCGAAAAGCTTTCAAAATCTAGTATTGGCCGCGGGAAACATTTTATACATCGATACAATACAATACAATCACTTTATTTCAACACGATAAATCAATCAGCAGAGCTGGTGGGGTCGTGCACTTAATTTAGTCAATTACAGAATACAGAAATGCTATTAGGCGCTATTAGGTCTTGAAAGTACGGATCGAGCGCAGCGAGGTCCCAGAACGGTCCCGAGCAAGCTTGGTTAATAAGAGATTTATTACACGAGCCAGTGTTGAAATTATAAGCCATAACAATGCCCGTAACAATGTAAGAAGCTTAACCCGGTCCAATACTTAGAAAATATTGGGCCGACAATAAAACATTCTTGTTCAATGATTTTAGTTATTGGCCCTCTCAACTGTCTTAGTGCAATAAAATTCATTCATTAATACAGTCCGTTAGGGGGAGTCCGGCGGAAGTCTTTCACGGCACAGTTACAAGTTTTCGAGGCTGTGTCACTGATTTCCTTTTCAGCTGTCACACTCTGTTAGCACATAGCTTAAAGGAAAAAAAAGTCTAATTTTAGCTTCCTTTTTCACTAACGGAAGCCCAATCCTTCGATTAATCCTGGATGGCTGAAACCACTTTCAATAGTCCTTGTTCCGGCTTTACTCTTAAAAGTTTTTTTTTCCTCGTTGGAGGCGAGAAAAATAGGAAGAGTACCTGCCCAGGATGCCTACAAAAGAATAGAGGATAATCTAAGAAGGATTTCCCGAAAAGAGACCCGTGTATAGCCATATATGGGTCTTTTCCATGATGCAATGATAATTTTTTTAAATCTGTTCATGGTCAGCTCGTGTGACGTCACTTCGGAGCCTTCACCCGCAGACGGAAATTTAACAAAATGGCGCGAAACTATGAATAGATTTCAAAACATTATGATGAGCATGGGGAATTTTTCTCTTAGATTATCCTCTCTTGAAAAAGTAAATTATTCTTCCCTCGCATGTTCCCTTTCAACTGGCGCTTTATATTTAATACTGTGATAATCGAAGTAAACAGACGCATTCTCGACCCCAGACCTTCGCTGCTTTCTTGACTACGCACAAGAGATTGAAACTGACGTTGAATCGTTCCCCTCTTCCGGTGAGAGGAGTGTGAAACGAATCGAATCTTGTTTGGATATTTTCCGGGCGACAGTATTAGCTAAAGAATATTGTATAAGGAATACAATGTATTGTCATACAAAGTAAAACCTTGAAAAATGCAATTTCATGCTTCAGTTTGACGCGCGCGTTTGCCGATAATGGAGGTAAATCAATTTTAATATCAGCAAAGTTTTAAAAGAGTCATTATAATAAACTGGTTAATTGAACTTCTCGTTCTTTTTTTGCAAAAAAGAACTCGACCAATATTTCCCCAATATGGACCTGACGCTGCTATTAACAATATTCCCTCTGGGTGTTCAATGTACGCAAAGTTTTGGCTTCAGTTTACTATCATGTCACCCATCTGCTTGGCAATTTATTGATATTGCAACTGAAGGAAACATTCAAGAAATTCATCCATGACTGTAGCCGATAACAACAGTTCAGGAGAGGCTCAAAACATGTTGACATCCTTTTCACTTTATATTTTGCTGGGGATTTTTTTTCTGGAAGGGGTGGGTGAGGGGGGGGGGGGGGGATTGATTTGTGGGCATGTGTGGCTTGGTCAGTAACAACAACGTTTTCATCGATTTTAAAAATTATTCAATATCATAGGAAATCAGTCTAAAGTACAGCACATGATTTTGCTATATGACAGGTCGTCATGCAAATGTCCTAGAGTCACATCACGAACCCAATCCGTAGACAAAATAACCGGCCCAAGGTTTTTTTTAAAAGTGTAGTCACGTTCCAATAAACTTATAACTACAATATTATTTTGTACGTTTATGATCTCCTGTGACCCGTATGAAAACCCCGGAGAAATACAATGGAAAAAGACCCAAAAGTTTTACGTGATATTCCTCAGCACGGAGCGCCGTATGGGACTCGCATATTTTTTATTTTACTGTACTCCTAATTATTCATTTTAATTATTTTGTGCAACGCAATATTTCATGGACTTTGTTTTATCTGGATCAAAATATTTACAAAGCTAATCCTTTGTTAGAATTTGTTCTTTTGTTTTCCATTTTTGTGCGGAGTTTTCTTTTGTTGAAGCACGAATGCATGTACTAATTATATTCGGGGTTTTTTAATATATACCGAGGGCAGCATTTTAGTGTGATATTTTAGGAACACGGTAGTTTCACTTTTTGTCATCTGATCCGATGCAATCGTGAAACAAAGTTCAAATATAAAGTGACATTGGATGACACGTTTTCTAAAACGTGTAAACTTATTTACGTGTCTTGTATAACGTCTCGATTGTTCCCGTGCATTCGGTCACGTCCAAAACGACATGAAATGTATTTCCTCGCATTTAGAAAACATTTTTGAATAAACGACACATCTGCATTATTCAACTGGGACGAAACGAAATATTTATAGCGATAAATGTAAAAATAACCGTCTGATTAATTGAAGGTGAAAGGGTTGACAGAACTACCGGAAGTGAAAGAATAGTTTGTTCTTACGTCATAACATAGTTGGGGCCACGTGAGCCTTATAAAAATGGCGGCGGAACTAATTGTGAACACAAGTTTCGTGCGAGATTGCCGGTAATACATGCAGTAGATTCATCTGACGGGCCATCTGCCTTCTTTCCTTTATTCCTTAAGATGGCTGACGATCAGAGAGAAGAGTCTTTACAGGGAACAGTCGCCGAAAAAGTTGAAGCTTCGCCAAAGTTATTGCTAAACGGAGAAGAAGTGTTCACCGCTTGTTCGGATCATGATGTCGCGGCTTCATCGCATTCAGAAGATGAAGTCGATCGTAAATATCGACATTCTCCGATCGATTCCCACTCTGATAACGACATAAAAGATGGTGCTGAACCTTTCAACCTCCCAGCGAGGAACTGTCTGAAAAAATCGTGTCCCAAGTTGAGTTTTACCTTGGCAATGATAATCTCGCCAAAGATGCCTTTCTTCTGAAGCATGTACGCCGTAACAAAGAAGGCTACGTCAACTAAAGCTTATAACGTCGTTCAAGAAAGTGAAGACACTAACCAAGGATTACAGAGTCGTCGCCGAAGCGCTGGAAAAGTCAAAAGAGCTTTCAATGAATTCAGAAAAGACGAAGGTTAGGAGGAATGTTGCACTTCCTTCAGAACTTCTCGAACGAAATCCGGGTAGAACTGTAGTTGTAACTCGAATCGAAACACCCACAATGGAAAGTGTCAGTGAAATCTTCTCAAAATGCGGGAGATCGAATTAATCCGCATCATTCGCCCCGGAAAGGCAATCCCTGTCGATTTGAAGTCGTACTTTACCAAGCATCCGGAACTCGAGAAAGAGGCAACCGCTGTTGTGGCTTTTGAGACCATGGCTGCCGCGGCCCGAGCTTGCAGTGAAGTGTCAAGGGAAGGAGGCATGAAAGTAGTGGAACTTGGCAAGCAAGGCGCCAAAAAGGAGAAATCAAAGTCCAAGACGAAATCTAAAGAAAGGGGAAGCGATGCTGGGCGAGATTCAGACGAAGAGCACGATGAATCGACCAAGAAACGCCGCAATAGAAAGAAAAATAGGCGTGTACAAGAACTACTGGGCAGGAATTCAGATGACAGTTTTTCAAGTTCATGTTCTTCAGATACAGATAGCTCTTACTCTTCATTCAGTACCTGTCGACGCCGTCATAACGGGGGGAACCATACTCCAGACAGGGCTGGCTCCCCTACCGGCAGCCCACGACCTATGGGTTTTGCTGCGGCGCAGCGGTCACCCCAGAGTAGTCCAGAACTGCCCAGGAAACTGGCCAACATCAATGTCAAGGAAGGGAGTAACAGCGCCCCTAACAGTCCATGGTCTCAGCGCCGCAAGTTTGTATCACCAAACAGTAACCATTCCCCACACACTAGCCCACTGGCTGATTCCACCAGCCCCAGACACCGCATGATTCAACTGGAAGGCGTTGAACGACTTCCGAAGGGACCTGATGGTACGAAAGGGTTTCACGCAGGTTTAGGACGAGGCAGGCCTCTAGTAGCAGTTGCTTAGGACATTTCAATCAGCAATCTTGTTATTTATGGAAATTATAAACATCTGAAGAATGTTAGAGTATAAGTATTACTTTACATTTTAGGTAAACAACTATTTACAAGAATTACTGTAGAAGTATTCAGTGTTAGAATAGCTCACTGGAACTAGTACATGTATACTGTAAAATTCCGATATAAGCCCCCCCCCCCCCCCCCCCCCCCCCACTTTCCCCAAGTCTCTAACAAGAAAATCCTTGAAATTATCTGATAATAAGCCCAGATAGAACTTCTGCCGCTGACAAGCTCCCTATTGTAGAGCTTATTTTCTATTTGATGTCATAACAGTAGAGACTGATGATGCTCATTTGACAACTGTATTACTTGTTTTTCAAACATAAACTCCCTTTCAAATATAAGCCCAAACATCCTTTTGATATATATAATAACCCCCTACCAATAAGCCCACCATAAAAGCCTTTTGACAAGATTAATAAAAGTCCAAGGCTTATTACTAGTATCAGAATTTTACGGTACATTAGTAACGTGACGTAATGTATATAGTAATGTATTCTGAAGATAATATATGTCTGCTATTAGGTGCATCGAAGGTGTAGCTCGGCATAAAAAACTATCCAGTCACGCTAGGGCTGATTTAGATGGTTCAAATTTTTCTTACAACTTTCACATGTGACGCGACAGTCTTATGACATTATTATTGTTTTGTCTAAATCAAGTCTAAAACTTGCTTACAGTTGTGCTGACAAAGTTGTGCACATGTAAATGGATCGAAAACAGTTGTAAGCAAAATTTGTACTGTCTAAATTGACCCTAATAGTACTGGCTTAAATTGTTGATGCAGGCATATAGAAATTGATGCACAGAATTGCAGCAAAATTTTTATCTTTGTATGGTGAATGGAATGTGGTGTTGTTTCTACAGTTGAACCTCCCGTAAGCGGAGACCCTCGGGACCAGAAAAAAGTGTCCACTTAAGAGAGGTGTCTGCTTATGGGAGGTTAAAAATGTAGTGTTTGTATGTAGCTGGGTACATGACTAAGTGTCCGCTTACGAGAGGTGTCTGCCTATGGTAGGTGTCCGTTAGCGGAGGTTCGACTGTATTTTGGAACTTTCACCCATTGCCGCTGTTTTGGAGAAAATGGCAAAATTGTATATAATTTATTGTAGGTATGCTAGGCATAAATTCAGACTGCAGCAAATTGTTTGTTGTTTGCTAAATTGGGATGTTCTAGTCATCTTTTATCTTCAGTTATGGTGTTCAGAAATTGTTTTTAGGGAATATGATAAAGTTCCCCTAGGAATATCATGAATCTTTTGGGAAATATTATTAGTCTTATGTTTACCTGGATCTTTGGCTGTATATAAATATAATAAATTATTGTTCAACTCTTAAATCTAGAGACTACAGAAACCGTAAATGGGAAAAAATTGTTTTGTAGGTGACTTTTTAGAACTTGTTAATTTGTTAGTTTTGTTTTAAATTTTGAGGATTTACCTTTACTTTACTTTCATTAGTTTTTTAGAACACTCAGCTTACAGGAGCATTAAGTGAAACTTTTTTTATAATACTGAAACTATATATTACAGCGCGGACACTCGAACCGTGAACGCTTTGGCTTTATTTTGACTTTATTTTGGCTTTATTTTGGCTTTATTTTGACTTATTTTGACTTATTTTGTATTTTTTCAGAACAAAATACTAAATAAGTACAAAATAAGTGAACATAAAGTCAAAATAAAGTCAAAATAAAGCCAAAATAAAGCCAAAATAAAGCCAAAGTGTTCACGGTTCGAGTGTCCGCGCTGTAAATACTAATAGTAATTCTGATTGGAAAATAAATATCCAGATTAAATATATTTTATTAATAATTATTTCATGGACACGATGGTTGATCCATTAGAATAAACAGCAAAGCTAAAATAATAGAAATAATCTAAACCTCTGAGAAGTTTTTAAAGCTTCAAGTTTGTATTTTTGTTTTGTGAGATAATAACTTCCTGAATATCAGGGTTTTTTTTTCAAAATTATTAGAATTTGTTTTTTTAGGTCTTCTTTTTCATTATAGTTGAATGGTGTGACACTGTTGTGTATTAAAAAAAAGAAAAATATTGGGAAATATGAATACTTATTCTATGACTGTTAGTTTATACGACTAAAATGTGGGTGGACAGGGGTGCAGTTAGCCTGATTCTCAGACGGTCCGACTCTCAGACTCTCAGTCCTCACTCCCTCTCCGAGAGGGAGTGAGGGACCTGGGCGTAAAGGGGACAGGAAGTATACAGGAGGCAGGAGAAGAGAGGGTGGGAAGAGGGATTCTCAAGGTGGCGAGAACTGTGAGAAATTCACAACAAAGAACTGAAGCTACTAAAGACTTTGTCAAAAGAATATTACCTAGTGTCTTTGCACGCATTGCGGACCTATTGATGCCAGATAACCCTCCCTCAAAAAATCGTCTGTCCCTAAAGAAAATCATCAATAATGGTGGATATCGTCAGATATACCACCAAATTCTCAGAATCTAACATACATGGAAAAGGAGATGTAGCCGTACTGTATGGAAATAGTGTGGTCAATAAAAACATTAGATATGCATTGGTTGATTGCCATACTTCTCTTTTAATGTGACTTCTGAGAATTTGGAGATACATCAACTAAAGACAGTATCCCCTAGTTTTTGATTGATTGATTGATGATTTTCTTCATTCTCATCACCTGTCTGTGCTTGACAATATATTGATATTGTAAGGAGAAATTACATGTTGATATAGATCTTTGCTTACAAAATTGCTTCTTGAATTTAGAACGTCACCTGATTACAGTGCGATGCGCCCTACCGTAGCCACCCAACAAACTTTTTACAAGTGGACATCTATTACGAGAGGACACTTGTAAAAAGTTTGTTGGGTGGCTACGGTAAGGCGCGTCGCACTATAACTAGAAAGAGCATTGGGAAATTTAGCAGACCTCTTTAGCTTTGTGTGTAAATTGTCCATTTTGGATCATGTAATCAATAATATTGTTCCTTTGTCCATCTATTCTAAAGATTTATGTGTTCATGTACACGTGAATATGATTCAATTTGTATATAATATGGTCTGAAATGGGGCAAAACAGACCTTGTCCAGTTCTGGCCCTCTCTCTGTCACGCAACGCTACACTCTCTTCCGAGGAGCGTGACAACTGAGAGAGGGGCCAGAGCTGGACTAAAACAGACCAAACTAAAGAGGACTATTGTGCCAAGTGTGAAGCAGCTTCAAACCTGTTTCAAACGACGTATTCAATTTGAGAATTACCTGATTCAATATTGAAGGTATACCTCTCATATTTGCTTAATAAAGTTACTTATTTTAATGACACACACAGTCGCTATTTATCATCATAACATCTATTGATGGAGCAATGGGTAGAATGAGAAAAAATAAGGAAAATGGGAACTGCAATGCCAGTCTAAAGATAATTGCTGAGATCACTGGGCAGTGACGTGAAGCCATTGGCCCAGTCTCCCCTTCATCCAACATGTAATTCAAAGGGGACGTAAAATAACCCAAAACACAGTTCGAAAAGAGCCATTAGCTGGTGCACATCAGCAAGATTGCTGCCACTAAGTCTATTAACCTGCGTCGACAAATACACACACAAAAAAACAGATCACTGACATATGTTTTTCAATAATTATTTTATTAGTTTAAACCAATGATTTTATTTTCTATACTTCCACCATATTTATTTAGTGGTGGCTCAAATTCTTCTTAAATTTCATTTAATTTCTAGCACTATTCTCTATCCATTATATTTTAGCTATCTTTTTAGTCCTCTTATTGCTGAGTTGGCTATACTTAATACTCTTTCTACATGTCTACTGTAAGACTAACTTTTTACTTCATTTCCATCTGTACATAAAATGAATTTTTCATATTCTAGAAATTACAAAAGTTTGGTTGAAGCTCGGTATAAAAAATGCACCCCAATTACCCTAAAACCATGAAGTCTTCAATAATAAATTATAATAAATTAGGATAACCCTTCTAAGAAATTAATTTCAAAATTGCACACATTCCTGAAAAATTAGACTTTGACAAAACAAGCAGCTTGGCTGCCTTCAAAGAGAATATGACAATGCCAGCACTGCCGATCCCCAATGAATGTATTTTTTTAATAGATTCGAGCAACGTATTTACACTTTTCCTTTTTGTCTTAGCTGCAGGCTTTGCCTCCAAATTTGCCTCCAACTTCAAGTATTGTTGGTAACATTTGGGTCAAGTCGAAAACTATGCTAAGTGGGCAAAACGCGCTTTGCCCACTTAGTATAGTTTTCGACTTGACCCTTCAAATTATTATTATACATTCAAGTAGTACTTTTACCTTTCGTTACCAAATTTAAATATAAAATCCTTTTTTTGTTGATTTAAATATTTGTGTAAAAAAACATGATGTTAATAGATACACTGCTCTTAAAAAGAGTAGAGGTCAATAACAGCCAAAATACTGAAACATTTCTCCAATGGAGTAATTTCAAGCTGTTTACTGTTGAGGCCAACATGTACATTTACATGTATTAATGAACTTGGGAGGTAGCCTGCACAACAGGCGCTGAGTGGAGAAGAGTGCGAGTTTTTAAGGGTGTGCGCGAGAGAAGAGACGCGTGAGGAAGGTGTTTTCTTCCTCTCATGCGCGCCCCTTCAACTCGCGCTTCATTTACTCCAGCGCATACACTGGCTACTAAAATGGGAGGAGAAGTATGGTACTTTTTTTTGTGCTGCAAAACTGTCTCAGAGAATTACTGAACCTGCAGTTTTCATATGAGAGGTTGCATTACAAAGCAATATGATATACTGGTACTCTATTAGTGCCCTATACTGAAATGACAACATTTGCCATTTTGGACTATTATTCTACTATTTTGGATTGGATAATATATGTACCAATCAGAAACTCGACAAAGAGAAAGATGGTAAATGTAGAAAGATGGCACAATGTTGAGTGTCTCTCCTCCCAACTGATCATGATTGATCGTCAAGCTAAGAACTCTTCCTTGGTCTCAGACCTGTACACACACGTTGTTGTCAAGTAAGGTGCAGTTTCTACTCATGTGCGCCTCTAGGTCATCCTCTAGCATCTTAAGTGTTTGCCGTACCTGCCAGACAAAATATACTGCTTATTAAAATGTATGTGTTCATCATCAGATTTCTAACCCATGGTATTGATTTTCTAGCTCAAGTTAAAAGTTTCAAAAAGTAACATATATACCTGTGTTATAGCATTTAAATTGGCAGCTACTATTGTTTTAAACCTATAAAACAAAATTTATTAGAAACAAATAAATAAAAATAACATTTGCTGTGTACATGTGACGACAATAATATACAGTCTTATTTCACTGAGTGAGAGGGCTGTACAGGAAGGTTTTTTTTAAGTCATGGAGTTAGGGTTAAAGATTTGAAATCAGTAACAAGACCTTGGGATTGAATTGAAAGGGTACAAAAATTCTTACCTAACTACTTCTGCATCAAAAACCTCCTGACGGAGCTTCCAAAGTTGATGCATAGACTGCCGACTAGAAATAAAAACAAACAATGTCAGCAAGATACAAATAAAACAGATACATATGAAACACTAATCTTAGTCTTTTAAAAAAAAAAATATTTTCAAAATCTTTCTTTTGAAATTTTATTTGTCTGGAATTTCCTCTTGTGTTTAGCATCCTGTTCGTAAAAGTGACCCTCTCTCTGAGTGATATTATTGTACAGCGACCCAGTCTGCCACTCAAAGCACAAGCACAAAAGCTGGACACCAATAAGCAATTGAACCATCATTATGATCTACAAATCCACCCAGGGTTTGGGACAAATTACATGGTGCTTTTGTTAAAACCTGACGCACTATAAAATAGTATCCAATATCTATATCAATGTATGTTAAGCTTACAGAAGAATTTTTTCTGGTGGATAAGTTGTTTGGGCCATGATTTTTGGTTCCAATATGGAAAGACGATGCAACAGGAACAAACTGCACATCAGTAAACAGATTATTCTAAAACAAAAAGAAGAAGTTAAATCATTAGCAATAATAAGGGGGGGGGGGGGGGGGGGGGGGGAAGCTGCATTAATAAACTTGACTGTTATCAATTCAGTTAACAGTTAAAGCTCAAGATTACCTAGATTTCAATACTTACAAAAAAGACGTTAATATATAAAATAGCTGTTCCCTTGTAAGTCTACAAAAGAAAAAAAAAAAAAAATATTAATCAGTATAATAATTTTATTATAGTTTGCAAAATGAATACATCCACTCAGGTGTGTTCGGAAATAATTTTTGGTGAAATTAAGTTGTCAACTATAATATTAATTAACATAAAAATGTATTTTCCTTTTTTATTTTAATTTTTTTATCCAACAGAACTTAAAAGTTTGAAACAGTTGATAACTTCCCAGATGTTGTTTCCTGTTTCAAACGTTCCTGGTAGCCTGGACTAAAAAGGGTTTGAGGGGGTGCAATATGCATATGGGGATTTAAATTATTACAGACACTGTGATCACCATTATGCATGCATAAACTACATGTAGCAACTGACAGAACAGCATTTACCCACCTTTGAACTAACCGAAGGCTAACTTGGAAATATGAATACACTGTTTCAGCTACTGAAGCTAAAAGCATTGCAACACCAGCTGAAAATAAAAAATATTGTATTATTAAATAAAAATACAATTTAGTCAATTATCCACACGGCCATTAAAATCAAAAGAAAAAAATACAAGACAGTGATCTCAATAGTTATGACCTGGGTTCAATTCCCATTGAAACCTGAGATTATTTATGGGTGATCTTATTCTTTCAATATTATATGGGGTTGTATTTGAATTCAAGCTAAGTTAAACGCACGACAATAGTGGCCAGCGGTACCCCGCATGATCGTAGGGTTGCGGGGTGGCCCGGGGGTTTCGCAGGGCCATTATTGTATTAACAGCTCTCCTGTGGATGTCAAGCCATTTCGTGCGTGTTTGCATTCGTTGTCGGCGCTCAAAGTATTTGCTCCGGCCCATCCCTCCCTTTAGGTAAGTATACAGGGTGAGTATGTAGTTTGTTTCCACTGACTATCAGTGTGACGGTGCCTGGTGTTGCCGCTCTCAGGGTTGCCATGGTTACCCTACGCGCGCTCGACCCGTTTTGCATGTGGCTCCACCAACCTTACTGGCACCTTCCCCAAGCTCATCTATTGTTGATGAGTTTTTAATAACAATGACAAACTAAAATAATCTATCATCTATCATTGATATTCAATTATTGAATATCAATGATAGATGTACATATGTGTTGTGGGGGGGGGGGGTCAGAAGTTCCCGCTTCCAATATACTTCCCTGCTGACTCCCGGGCTTTAGATAGCCTGTTCACAGACGTTTATTTTTTTTCTTAATTTTCTTCGCGCTCCGCGCATCTTACGAAAAAAAATAAACGTCTGTGAACAGGCTAGGCTTTAGATAAATTTAATTAATTTTATAAAAAATTTAGCCTTTTTCTCCTGCTTCACACCCCTTTTTATCACCTTCCATAGCATTCCCGCCCCCTTTTCTCCCGGGTTCCCGCCACCCTACTCTCCACATTATTTTATTTTGCAGTAATATTATATTAATATTAAGATGGCTCATACCACAGCTGGTAATTCTTGCAGGCTCCACGGAGGGTTTACCTGTCTCACTGACAGGTAACACATGGGTACTTCTTGTACTCGTCACAGGCTGTTCTTGTTCTTTGTGTCTTTACTATGCGTTAACATCTCTGTTGATGTCTGACTTGTCTCTTGGCATTTACTGCATACAGTTGAATCATCTCCATGTTCGGTGGTACCACACAAATGACAAGTATTCACCTCTAAACAACAGAATTCTGAATCAATAGTCTGATGATTTTATGGAACAACATCAGTCTGCACTGTAAACCCTTGAGTCATGTCGGTTATGATTGAGACTTGCAGGCTGGAATTTCCTTAGTTAGTATTTTTTAAGTTCTTAATAATAATAATTATTTATTAACCAAAAATGATTCATAATGATTTTGCATCTAGCTTCAAACATCTGAGCTTTTTTTATGCAGTCGATAGAACTTTTTTGAAAACATTGCACAGTTTATAATAATTAACAAGTATACAATATTATTAATGCAGCAACCTTTGCACTTAGTCGAGTTACATGAGAGCCAATAAATCGCAATTATTGAAAAGTCATGATATATTCAGTGAATTGAAATTTAAAGAAATTGTTACCTCAACATGAAAGGGTGGCCAGACAAGTTCACTACACACTGAGACATGACATTTTTCTCAAAACATTGCTTACAACGGACATTAAAAGAAATCAATCTCAACTACTAACCGTTGTCTTCTGCTGTATTCTGTACTTCACCTTCGTCTTCCTGCATATCTTTGCCCTCTGAGGGACAACCACTTTCAGGTTTCTAGAAAACAGGAAGGTAAAGCACGCGCATGAAAATCAATAGAAAAGGACACGTCAAAAGATCCATCAGACAGAGCTCTGAGCCAAACATTTTTAATATTAACAAGTCAACTGAGAACTTGCCAGGTGTTTCTCTCCATAATAAACTAATGAATTCATAATAATTATTGATAAATGGAAAATTTGATTCCAAAACTCAAAAGCTGTGAAATAGGCAAATCACTAAATTCAGATACATTGTTAAAAAAAATAATATAATTAATAATATTTTAAATTTATTTTATTTTAATAGAAGACAGTCGTAGAACAAACTTTATATAATGAAGCAATAATTTCTTGGAGAATAGAAAACTGATTTAGGAATTATAAAGTTCTCATCTTGTCAAAGTAGCAACTGAATATATTAGTTGGTTGCAAACACTTTAAATGAAAACTCTGCACTGAACAAATTAGTATAATTAATGATTACTTATTTAACAAAATTATTTATTTCAATATTGATTCAATAATAATCACCTCATTCTCTTCCTCTGCTGTGTCTGTTTTCTGAATGAACAAATCAAATTAAACTAATTTTTAAAAAGTCAATAAAATTTTATTACTATTTTTAACATGGCTATAACTTTAATTTATAACATTTTAATTAAATTTATGCTTTTCAAATTTTTAACACATGTACATATATTATTATTTTTTCATGGTATATATTTTTAGAATATTTCAGCCCTGGCATTTCTCATTCAGCTTTGGTGTTTGTTTTGTTTGTTTGTTTGTGTTGCCCAAGTTCAGCTAATGTGATACTACTCCGGTGAATTGTCAAATAATTCAATCATCACACATGAAAATAATTTAAATAATTATTTTGCATTCATTTTAGGTAGATAAGGACCAATATTGAACTTGTGAGAATGTTATATGATCTCAAAATTTATAGGCATGAATGCAGACTATTTTTAATTGAAAATGTTGAACATTTTTAATAAATATATTTTTTCAAATATTAATTTTTTAGGACCTCAGTGAAAACCGCTTTCCTATGAAAGACATTTAATATTTTATCATTAATTTTAATATTAAATTATCAATAATTTAATAATAATCACTTACATATAAATGAAACTGACTAATGACTGACTGTGATGGTGACTGCATAAAAAGTTCTATATATTATTATTATTATTTATTCTCATTAATACTGACCTGCTTTTTGTCTTTAATTTCATCCCACACTTGATGTAGAAGCTTGTATGTAGTTTCTCTGGACAAGAATGATGAAAAGAAGTGCTGCAAACACAGTGAAAAAATACGATTTCAGCAACATTTTTTAAGTGATAAATTTATTTTATTTTATTAATAATACTCTAGACATATTCAGCTGTAGTAGTAATTTATTATAACGATCTAACGCACAAAATATTTAAAACACCAGCCTTATTTAAGCTCTGTGAAAAATTATCCAATGTAACAGGTTGACAGGTCTGTAAGTAAAATATTTACTGACCTTTTCTTCATCAGTGCAGATAAGTATTGCATTTGGCACAACATATGCAGTTTTCTCTCTTGTTATAGACTGGATCTTGGTGCAATCTATTGTGACCTAAAACATTTATCACAAACAAAAAGTTACAACTTTATTAATTAATATGTAAAAGTTAGAATAAAATGCATAAAAAGAAAAAGTACTCATTAGTTGGGGAAGGAAATGAGAAGCTCCAGTAACTCATTAAGGAATTGATTAATTGAGAATTAAACCCTTTTATGCTTGCACAAGTTTGTACTGTCTAGTTTTTTGCACATTATTTGTATTTGACTACTATAAAGTATTTGTTGGAAAATAAATCTAGATATACTATAATCAGGCGTGGATCCAAGAAAAACTTGACCGGTTTACTAGACTCCGAGCGCCAAATTTATAGAAGTCTGGAGGGAAGTTCCCCGCAAACGTTTTTAGATTTTCAATCTATAAAATTATATTTCCCTCGATTTTGAGTCATTTGAAAATTTGACCGATTTCCGTAAAACGGTGTAAGCCGGTCTGGATCCGCGCCTGATAATAGTATTGTATTATGTGACTATATAGTTATGGTTAGGTTGAATTATTTTTACAAGCCTATGTGACTTATCAGGCTAGCACTTAGCGCTTAACTCTGGATTCCAAAGGGGATGGGTTGCTACATGTAGTAGGTTACCCCCAGCATTTTGTTAGGTTGCCCTCACTGATAATTCACGGTTACACATTTACACTGTGAGAGTTAAAATGTCTTGCCCAAGAACACAACATAATATTATGATTCCTGCTCGATCCAGAGTCCAGCGCACTAACCATTAGGCCACTGTCACCCTCCCACAGTATAGTTATGTACTAATTAAACTTACCTGAGTTTCCCATCCAAATATATTTGAATAGAAGCAGAACCACCCTTGTGCAACATAGATTCTTCCTTGGAGCAGGATTTCGCGACTCAATGCACAGGAAAAATCTAATGAGAAAATTTGTATTTCAATATTATTAATAAATTCAGTATTTATTATTTATTGAAAACAGAACTTTTATTTATTAAATTTATTGTGAAAATTGTACATCACATTTTGTTTTAATATAGAAGAACAACAAGCTATATATATGGGTGATTTTAACACACTCACCTCAGGTAATTCTGACATTTTAATAAAAAATTAAATAAATTATATATTAAAATTAAAATAAAATAATATTCCTACAAAAAGATATTAACCAGTAATACTTACCATTTATTGGGAACTGGTCCATGGGAACACTTTTGAAGAGACGATGGAATTCTTCATAAGGTGTCCGTGTTGACAATAAAGACTGCATAATGTAAAGAACAAATAATAATAATTTATTATAAAATGAATTTGTCATTTTAGATTTAGATTTTTAGGTTTTAACTATAGAAACTACATAATTATAGCCAGTAGCCTGCAAAACAAAGACATATTTCCAGCTGTAAATTGATACAACTGCGTTTGCAGGCTATAGAGATAGATGTTAACTTTTGAAAAATACTAGCTAGGTTTATTTTACCTACATTATGCATAGAACAGGCTGTGAGCTTTTTTAAATTTACATGTATTATAGAGCAGCTGTTATCAGATTGAGGTCAAACTTTATTGTTAAGCCACAAAGCTTCCCAATATTATGTTGTTCTTAAATGTTCACAACAAAATAAATATTCTCAAACAGCCATCTTGACAACTACTTAATGCTTCTGAAAGCTCAATAAAAGTGTACAGCAAACTGCATGCAAAAATGACTTGACTGCCCGTGACTATAACGTTATACCATACATCAAAACTTTACATAAAACAATGATTCAAAAATATATTAGTTTGTTTCAAATACATCGATCATGATCTAAATTTAGGTGATCTGAATTTGACCATATTATATGAAAATGTTCTTTCTGTTTCCTATGACCAAAATAAACATTTGCCTCAAATATTGGAATAACATGATACGCATGTCCATGAAACAAAAACCCAATAACTTATCAACCATTTTTCCTAATTTCAGAACAGATGTTTAAGGATATTTCTATTGTATGGCAAATAATAATTATTATTCCAAGTTGACATCAAATTCATCCAAAAAATTGCTTCTGCTTTATTACTATCATGCAAGACTGTCAAATTAATATACAGGCCATTTTACTAAAAATATGAGAACATGTTATAAGGCAAATCAAATAATATCATATTGTTATTTTATACAACTACAGTAGGTGAGCTATATTTCCATCCTTCATAATGCCAACCAACAAAATTAAATAAATTTCAATAAAAGTTTCATGCAATTTAATGCTTGAAAAAGAAATTTGTAATATTAAACTAAAATCAGTCAACTCTCGCCTTGCGGACGCCCTGTTATTACGGACACCCTGTTATTACGGACGCCCTGTTATTACGGACAAAATCCAGCCCTTCGCCCAGCCGAAGTTTGACTGAAAATGACTCCCGCTATTGTGGACTCTCGCTATCACGTACGGACTCCAAACTACGTCCCAAGGGTGTCCGCTATAATGAGAGTTGACTGTAGTCGAGTACAAACTAAACATTATTGTGTCATTGGCTTGGAGTGAATGCCTAAAATTTATACACTAGAATTGACAGAAGAAACTTTGTGTTTACATAGGCATGACAGGTAGATTTGGAAGAATAAATATTACAAAGAAACCACTCCAATACTACATTTAAGTTAAAACCACAACAATAAAGAATTTAACATATCATATCCACAAGAAACTTTGCAAAATTTCAAAATTAATCTAAAATATATATAAAGCTGTATATTCACCCATTTTGGGTAATACAAAAATCCATAACCTCAAATGCATTTATTCATAAATATTATCACATGTGCATATAAATACTGCATGGCAAATGTCTCGTTCATCACATACTGAATCAGCTTTTTTATTGAAGCAACATGGTCGATTACATTTAACACTTACAGCAATGCAGCAAAAAACACCAAACAAAAGAGATCAAATCCAAGGAATGTTTTTTTAAAAACTCCAAAATGTGAATAACACCTTACTTGATTATGGTTTTCCCTTTTTAATCAATAATTCATTAAGCTACAATTCAGTTCAGAATTGATATCCAAGTCATCCTCAAAATGGGTTAAATCCTGTAATTTCGGGAAACAAACTGCAGTACCAAGTCAAAAGCCGAATAGTCATGAGATAGGGCAAGGCTAAAAATCCCGAGGCTTGAAATTGTAAAGTTTCTGTTTAAAAATCATGTATTTTAAAACAACTGTTTATTGAACGGTCCATGAAACTTCACTTCTGAATACTATGTGAGCGATTCTCATTTTGGCGAAGAGTATTAAAATCAGCTTCGTCCAAATTTCACCGAATATCAGCTGAAATCTGCTATCTGACTGTAGCTACACTCGCTTCAAGTAAACACTTGTTATTATTTAAGTTTTCTGATTTCGTTTTGTTTGTAAATGTTTAGGAAGTGTATGAAACAAGATTTGACGCTACATATTCTTTGAAGAACAAGCATGGTTTGTATACATTTCAGTTAGCTATAGACCAACATCTTCCACCTGGTTCAGTTGAAGCTTAATAGCTTCATATATAAAACAAGAAATATTGTATTCCATTTACCCATCTGTTGTGTGAATTTGCCCCTTTTCGTCTGCCTTTGTTGGTGATCTGAAAGGTATCATCTTTAGATCGCCCAAACACTGTATTCCGTCGTCTCGATTTCCGTTTTCCTGTATTCATCCTCCTCGGACGAAAACTCTTCTGTATTTTCTCACAATTAATTGCAATCCACAAGACATATTGCAGACTCACTCAAAATGATTGACAAGCCTGCAGGGCAAAATGATTTCACAAGCAGATGATTTATTCAAGGCTCAAAATAAACTGCCATATATTAACAGACCACAGAGAGAGCAGAACATCTCTGATTGGCCAAAAACAAGTGCAGGTGGAGATACACGATTGACAGACGCATTTCATAAAATAAAATGGTTTTGCATAAAAAGGATCCAATAGAATCATGGTGGTTTGTAACAAAAAAAAAACATATGTTGTATTTTAAGACATTGTCACGCTGATACAAAAACAAACACGTTCTCACAGAACATTATCGGAATCTGAATATGATATTTTTAAGCCACAATACAAACCAAATAGTGCAAAAAATTTCGCAATCATGGAATACCTTCTGTAATTATATTACACATGTATGTAGAACATCTTGGAATTAAATATTCTAAACTAAGATTATAAGGGTATGCATTACAATCAGATCCACTAAGTGCTGTCACTCCAACCTAAAATGTCTTCCATCAATTACAGCATTTTACAGAATTTGCACCCTCCTTGCATGCGAAAGCCAAGTACAATTAAAATGCAAATTTCCTTCATTTTCTGTAAATAATTTTTCATGTTAGAAATACCTGCAAATTATCATGTATTGTGTCAATAATTATTACTTTCAATAATATTCAGCAGTAGCAGCTTAACTTTTGAATATCAGTAAGTATCTTTTACACCTAAAGAACAAACTAAACTCTGAACTGTGAAGAATATCAGAATCTAAAGTGTTACATGTACAGGCCACATCGGAATATTACACTTTAAATGTAACTCATCATACAGCCGTATGCAATAAAGCTGGTTTCTAGTTTTCACCAAAATTATTAGCAACAAACAGATTACACAAGTTATGCTTACTTCAAAAATTAAGGTCAGAAAAACAACAAATGCATGCAATGAATTATATACAGCACATTATTATGAAAATCATCATCGTGACTTTGTGATGAATATAACTGAAACTTATAAAAAGCTCGTAATTTTGGTTCAGGGCACAAATTACACTTCTTTGCACTTTGGCATTTTATTTTCACTAAATAATAATATAACATATTAGCTTACTGATATTATTAATTAATGTTATAATGCACTCCTGTCAATGATTAAAAAGAAATGAATAAAAAGCGATTACAGAGGATTTTAAGATTTATTTTATGTAATAACAATAAAGGACGAACAATATTTACCCAATAAAGACCTTACACTAGTTCAATATAACATCTCCTACATGTATATCATCACATGAATCACAGCTATTTGAACAGAAACGTTTTACAAGCGGGAAAACAGTAATTTCATGTTTCATGCCAAAAATATATTTAAATCCATGCTCATAAAAATAATCCTTTACAAACCTCATTATTAATAATAACTGCGACAACAAGAAAATATTTGATGAACTCACCCTAAAAAAGTTTGGCGTCCTATCTGCTTTGACTAGTTGTGACTGTAAAAGAAACAGAA
Organism: Desmophyllum pertusum; assembly: GCA_029204205.1. Taxonomy (NCBI): domain Eukaryota; kingdom Metazoa; phylum Cnidaria; class Anthozoa; order Scleractinia; family Caryophylliidae; genus Desmophyllum; species Desmophyllum pertusum. The sequence goes on along the minus strand of MU825886.1, from coordinate 1,098,193 downwards.
ACAATATGTTTATACTAATGATTGCCTGAGGAAACAGATGATGTTTCATGCCACCACCGAGACACTTTATTCTCACAATGCCTCTCTCTAACCAGGAGTATAAATGGGTACCGGCGACAAAATGCTGGAGGGTAACCTGTGGAGGACTCTAGCATCCTATCCAGGGGAGTAGCACTGCTAGTCGCTTGATGCTACAGAAACCAGGATAAACTCTAGCAGCAGTACTGTACATGTGGGCCACTTGGCTCACTGTAAAGAATAACCTTTTCAGAGTCTACTGGCTCAACAAGCCAGTCCGCTTAACTCCGGCTTTCGTAGCATGAAGCGACTAGGAGTATTGCTACTTCCCCTGTACTAGATACACGTCCATCGCAGGTAACCCCTCAGCATTTTGTTACATAGACGTTTTCGTAACAGTTCGCTGGTACACATAATTTTATACTCCTGGGTGGAGAGAGGCACTGTGCGAGTGAAATGTCTTGCCCAAGAACTCAAACATAATGACCCTGCGCCCAGCTGGACTGTTCGATTTGGGGTCCAACATGCTAATCAGGCCAACGCATCTCCAACACAAAATGATGGTAATACAATCTCAGTGGTCTTCTCTGTTAATAAGGCTCAGGGTTTGTATTATTTCAATATACATCAAAGAAACTATAGTTTTTACTAACTAAACACCTCTCACCATCCTTCCCCAAAATAGATTCACAGTCAATACGTGTAGCACGACAGCTATACCTGTGATCAATCAATTTTATGACAAATTCTAATGGATGCTGAATTACACGGTCCAATATATAATGCCCCAGGCAAACAGGAAGCCATAAGAAAACAATACATTTTAGTAAGCCAATATCGATGAACGTTATACTTTTAGTTTCAAACTTGTGTTCTTATATATAACTATACTATTATTCCAAAGGCACAAACAAAGATATAAGAACATTGCTAATAGTGGTCTTTGTTGTGACTTGATTAAAAGTGACTTGTTTCTGAAGAATAAGAAACGACTTCAACTAATTTGTTAAAATATGCATATTTTATACAAATGCAGCAAGTTGACTACATTCAGTGAGTGGACTTTGTGAGTCAAACCTTGCTGAATGACAACCTCCCGTACTAGCAACCGAACCTCCAGCTTGTACATGTACTAAGCAAATCCCATGTGAAACTAATAACTTTCTCTCAATGACATGCTACTACTTATAAATTTCTATAAGTGAAGCCATTAATAGACAACCACTCCCCACATGTATTTAAGTGAAAGCCTTCGTTTAATTACTACTACTAACAAAATGGATGGTTATCGAAGGTTTGAGTCTCTTTCAAACATTAACATTCCATATAACGTTGTGAGAAAGCTGTAGACAGTCTGTGTCTCTGTATATTGTACCCTAAACTGCTAAACTTTACTAACCAGCTGGAAAACATGTATTGTAGATGTACAACTACAATAATTAATTAACATTTACAAGTATAGTTATTTGAAAACAAACTTTCTTGTAAGTATTCATCATGTACCAACGTTTGATCTTTGTCCCCATTCTACAATGACTTAGCAAATGAAATTGCCACCTCATTAAGGCCTTACATTATATTGAAAATATATAAGACTTATAATAAGCTTGTTAACGGGCTTCATTCGTTCAAATGTGCTGATTCAATAATGCCATACCTTATCACTAGATGAGGGTGAATTAAACTTCATCATGTCTTGAAAAATCCACGGTACATATTGCATTTTTCGTGTCAACTTTTTGAAGCTCTTTGATTTGCCGGAAAATCCGAGTTTTCGTTTTTTCACGTGACTTTCATCATCACGCTCCATTCTCAATACACGCAGGCAGGTGTTTGGCAACGACGCACACTGTGTAAACTATGGAATGGTAAACGTTTGAATCCGTCGAAAACTACCAGAAAATGGCCAGAAAGCTATCCAACAGCTACAAAGACAATTTTATGCCTGCATTCTGTGAGATCGCTTCTTCTATCTAAGAAGATTATCTATCAGACAGGATCAACAAAGCAGAGGTATTTGCTTTACGATCGAATGATATGACGTGACATCACCTCAGCTGATATGTCGCGCGATCGCCGATCACACCACCTGTATAAACAATGGCCGTCACGAACAAATTTACTTCCGGTTATAGCGAGCTGCATTTATAAACTGAAAATTACTTTATTTCACTTGCCTGTGATAGTGAAATGGAGGTTTCATCCACGTCTGATTGGGATTTTTCACTGAATAGAGAAAGGGGAAACGAAATTTAATACATACAATGTAAACCGGAAACGCGAAAGAAAACCTATTGCGTCACATGGCTAAAATTTCGCGGAAAATCTGGGGTAATTTAACACCTCTCAAGAATATTTCATTTCATTTGGCTCTGAATTGTGCGAAATAATTCATTTCTACGTGTAGTCTTGCGTTTTTTCAAGCTCGATTGGTTTTAATGAATGCGGGCAGCTTGCTTTATACTTTTGCATAGTAATTTTCAATGAGTCTCAGCAATGAACAGTGAAAACGGAAATTACTAAAAATAGACAAATTAATTTTACAAACGAACCTTTTTATTCTTCCTCTAGTATCAACCTCGGGAATTTCACCATTTACTTCATCTGCAAACCTGAAATAGAAATAATCCACGTTCATAAGAAACGTGAAACAATACGGTATCCACAGCGACACCATAAAGTCATGTAAATGTTCAAATTTGCATGCACGACAGCACGACAATTGTTAAAACTCACGTTTCGAACTCATTGAAGCAACTCATAGAGCTCGTGGACTCGTTGACTTCAGCTTCTGTACCAGAGGCAGTATCCATCGAGCCACACCGGTGCGGACTGAGGTTGGGGTGAACTTCTTTTTCTGCGAAAAAAAAAAATAAAAACAACATTAACAAAAAAAAAAGCCATCACAAACCCGTTCCCACGAACATTCGATCAGTTCCCGCGCAGTGTGACATGTATTTACATTAGTAACGCTCACTTTTGACACTTTTTCGACGCCTTTTATAACCAAGACTCGGTTTCTTTCGATGAAAAACTTTCATATCCAGTAAGGTAAGCTTCATTTTCCTTGCGATATCGTGAACAAGTGAAGTAATCTGCTCAACCTTTGCGGAACTAGATTTTATCGAGATCGCGGAATTAATCAATAATTTACTGCGTGTGTGTTATCACGCTCTTACACGCGGAGGATGATTTCAGCTTTCCGCGTATTAGCGGAAGTCGAAATATAAAAAATGACGTGTGTATTCCCGATACAATAAATACCCGGATTAGGTATTGATCAACAATTCACTTGTCTCAATCGAGTCCTCGAAATGCACTCAATTATAAACCACAGTAAATTCACGCCATTTTCATATTCGCTTATTTTGAAAATTTGACAAGATGCGCCTGGTTTTCATAATCAACTTCGATGCTAAACACAGCGAAAGTCCGTAGAAAAAGATTCCATTCGATAGCGAACGTGTAAATGCGGTTTATAGATTATTATAAACACAAGTCGATTGCCGAGTAGTTTGTGATTTACATACGAACTTGTTACAGCAAGCGCTGACAGATACAGTTTATTTAAATGATCGGTAGCTCTTTTTCTTTCCATAAATCGAAAATCAAGTAGTCCGCAAGGTATTAAATTTCGAATCTGAATAATCTCGAATTATCAAAGAAATTAGCGAAATACAAGTTGGGAGGTTTTAACAGCGCAAGGTGTATCCTTAAAAACTCGACGCTATTAAAGTTTAACTCACACATAAAGACGCCCAAATGAAATACTAGAAGCGAATAACTTACCTTGAAGAAACGGACCTGTTTAAATTAATCCAACAAGCCCTCAGAACGGTTCTAATCCCCTAAAACATTACGGCAAACTTTGAGGATCCAAGATGGGCGACAGAGGAAGAAAAGTTACTTCATTTCGAATGCGGGCTTTTCCCTGATTGGACAATTTTGACAGAAGGACAAATGGCTTCCGTCGCGTTATAAGAACAGGTGGTATAACACAAAGAAACTGCCCCAAAAACTTTCAGCGGTATATTCACTGTGTTTTAATTACGTCGCGCAACTAACACTGGTGGGCGCTCAATATTTACATTGTAATACGTCACGATCATAGGTGGTATGTAAATACTGAATATTTATTTTGAAGTCTGTGCATAATAGATGAAAAGTGACAATGGATAGATCACTCACACTAAACAGTCATGCAATCAATGAATTTTGTCACTTCTGACTGAGAATCATATTTATGTGAAAAGCACTTAGTGTAGTCTTGAAACTTAACAGCTCTTTCATTATCATAAATTATTAGAAAAAAAGAATACGTATTATTTACTGACTGCGGCTTGTTCAGAGAGAATTTTGAGGGTTTAGCAAAATGAAGGAACATCCTGTGGAATCGCTGATTATGGAAGGCAGGAGCATATTAAGTAGACCATTGGTGGTAGTCTGATGATGGTCAGGGGGGTGTAGAATTTAGTGCTAGTCCCTTCACACTGTGGAAAATGGCATCAGCTCTTGTAGATCCAGACCCGGGTGGGGGTACTCCCATATATAGCCTATACGAGGATGTGCCGCCCAATAGCGTATGGGTTTTCGACCTCGAGCTGAAATCGTCGAAATTGTTCCTACCTAGATTCATAAGCAGGGTATGGGTTTTTGACTCGACGCTGTCATAGACAGGGTACACCCATGGGTGCCCTTCAGTTACAAGGAAATATTTTCCCGACATTTTTTTATACTGAAGCCCCGGCTGCCGTCCGACCTGGCAACCGACCAAAATGATTATCAATGTTGACAACAGATCACTGTCAAGAATCAAATGCTCAAATAAACACCTACTTCACAAACAAGGTAGGGGAAGTGCAAAATGTTTGTCATAAACAGGGTCATGGTTTGACAGCCTGGGCGGCACACCCCTACTCAAACTTGGGTTGAGTACCCGCCCCCCCCCCCCCCCCCCCAGGCAAAATGCATGCCAGATCCCTACCTTCATTAGGCCAGACATTTGTAATGTCTAGAAATAATTCCATCAAGTCTTATTTTGTCGGCATGAAGCAAAATTTTAGAACATTAAAATTATAGAGCGTCCGACCGGTGTGCAGAAGGTCATAGGTTCGACTCCTGTTGGGGGAACTCGGAATTTTTTCCAAATAGCTTGTGTCACTGACAGAATAATATCTTTCTCATAAAAATTATATATTGATGTGTCTTTTAGCACCCTTTTCATGCATTTTATTGACTGACAGACTTATAGATTAGGCAATTACAGCAATATGCCCATTTCCCCTGGGCACATTTGCAACCTTGTGGGGTCGGGCGTTCAGTCTACCCTGGGGTATCAGGCGTGGATCCAGACCGGCTTACACCGTTTTAAGGAAATCGGTCAAATTTTCCAAAAGACTCAAAATCGAGGGAAATATAATAATAGAGAGTGAAAATCTAAAAACGTTTGCCTCCGGATTTCCATAGATTCGGCACTCAGACTCTAGTACACCGGTCAAGATTTTTCCTGGATCCGCGCCTGGGCATATTTTGATGGCCAGTCATGTTTTTTTTACATTGAAGCATCGTTTCCAGTGATGATTTGTCAGCAAAGATAAGGAGGGGAACATTGGGGGTCCCCGAAACCGCAATACCGCGAAAAAATTGACAAAAACCGCAATTCCATGTCAAAAATCGCCAGAATACCGAAACTGCATTTTCCAGTTTCTACATCGACCTCGGCCATGTGTGTCCTCAATCTTCAGCTTCCTCGGTGTGACGATTTGGCCTTGAAATTCCAAATTGCTCAGAATCAGCTGATTTTTTGCACGTAGCCTTCAACATTGACCTGTATTTTTTTTGCTCAATAAGTGTACTTTGTTTTTGAGAAAAAAACATATGCAAATAACTTCCGTTTTCACTGTTGGTGTCTTTAATACAAAAGAAGCCTTTTGTTTGTTGAACAATATGAAAATCAGCGAAGTGATACCTTAGCTGCTGTACCTCATTCCATCACAGTGATTTGATTAACTGGAGACAATTTATAATTATTATGTAATCATGTAACATATAAGCTTGAAATCATTTTACTGAAATAGTTAAGAAACAAACGAACAGAAACCAAAATAACGAAAAGAACATTTCAGTTTCTATACTGGTCAATACCGTATGAAAAATGGTCTGAAACCGCAATACCACAAACCCCAACGCCCCCCTTGATCAGCCTAGTACCCAGGCATTCAATTCCCGCTTACTAGATTTGGCACAAAATTTCATGACGTCACCGAATGACTCTGGCCGGCACGCAAACCTGTTCCCAGGTCCTTACGTGTACTTTGCACTCGCTCGAGAGAGAAAGAGAACGACTGGGGACTAGGCTGCCCCTTGATAAGGAACTCTAAGGAGGTCATAATGAGATGGCATACAAGTGGAACATAAGGCTTCCACTGTCGTGCACACCTCACTCCTGGATTTCATCCAGCTCTCTTACCATTTTTTTTTTTTTCACAAAATTTAAAGCCTGGGGTTGACCCAGGAGGATGGACAGAAAGAAAATAAATCACTGAAAAAGTATAAGGGAGACGAACTTTTGGGTTCTACAGGTTGGGAAGATACACAAATTCATTCACTGGGTCCAATAATAAGCTTAATAAAGGTAATCAATCATTCAATCAGTTCATTATCATTGAGTTGTGAACTAAATTATCCCGGACTGCACTAATGGCCCCTAATGATAATGATCGTGCAAATTATGATTATTAGGCTTCATCTCTCAAATAAAGATCATTAGCCTTAACCTTATGATTAACCCTAACGCTATATACCTGTTTTTCCTCATAAATGATTTCATAAGAGTATCAACTCGTGTAATTTCCACGAAACAGAATAATACATCGTCATCCTGAAGACATCGAATTAATCTGTCGAAGACATCCTGAATAGAATACACCAGAATCCCGCAGACCCGCAGGCCCGCAGGCCGCGCAACTTTGGTCGTTGTGAGCCTGCAAGGTCGATCGCTGACACTAAAACTCGGATGCGCATGATTGCTTTCTCCAAAATTTCTAAAATATGTTTTGTTTTGGAGACTGCAGAGTTCTCCAAAGTGTTTAAAATCGCGGTTAGATGTACCACACAGCTCAAAAAGAGGTGGATAAATTGTTAGTGAGTGCTATAAGTTCCAAGTGGAAGGTTTTGAACCTTAGTCATCGCGATTTGACGGTACTTCCCGATTCTTTGAAGAAACTTGTGAGAGTGAAGACCTTGTTGTTGAATGACAACAGAATTATTATGCCTCCAATGGAACTAGTCACGCTTAAAAATCTTCAAGTTTTGGTACTTGATCACAATCAATTGACGCTGATACCTTCAGGATTTCGACAGCTATCGAACTTGAGGATTTTGTGCTTAAGTCACAATAATTTAGGATTTTTACCCTCAGAAATAGGAGAGCTAACCTTTCTGCAAGAATTGTGGATTGTCAACATTCAACTAATGGGATTACCTCCTGAAATTTGCAATCTTATGAACTTGGAAAAGCTTGGTGCAGGTTGTAACAATATCAAGTCGTTGCCTGAAAAGTTTTCAGGCCTGAAGTCACTCAAATGGCTCAGCTTAGCAAACAATCAACTTTCATCTTTGCCAAGTAATTTCCATTGTCTCATAAACTTAATGCACTTGGATCTTGCGGAGAATCAATTCGACAGGTTTCCAGAAAGCTTGAGTGGCTTACAGAAACTGGAATGTGTGATTCTGCGTTCAAACATGATTCAATCTTTGAACAACAAGTCGGTGAATAACTTGTGTAATTTGAGTCGTGTTGACCTAAGAGATAACAAACTGAATTTACTTCCAAGAAATTTAGAACGTTTGCATATATTTTTCATTGGAGAAAGACAAGTTTGCAGAGACGTTGATGAGAGAAGCTTGCAGAAAGTCAATGAAGTACGAAAGAAACAGAAACTATAGAAAAAATGGAATTGCTTGATCAGGCCTAGGGGTAATAGCTAGGAATGTCAGTTGTTTCTAATCGCTTGACCCAAATCCTGAGGTTCAGGTTGAGGGATGAGAAGACGACTGACATGCTTTACTTCTAGTCGACGAACCTAGCTAATTAGCTAGTTTAGAAATTGCAACTTGAAGGAAAAGTACATGTGACAGGGTTCGTACTGTAAATTCAAGGGAAGGCTAAAAAAAAATAAAAGCTGACTTGTAAAAATACCCAGCCATAAAATTATTTATTTATAGACAAAGAATAAATGTGTTTTTGTATTTTTATTTCATCTTTTCTATGTTACATTTATATTGTAAGATGAGCTTATGAAATTCATATGCAGACCCTTTGTCTTACATTACTTACTTACAGCACTTACAACTTTATTGGCCGTTTTCATACTAGAGACGGGAAACTCGTCTGAGATGGGTTATCCGTCTCAGACGAGTTTCCCGTCCTAGCATGAAAACGGGACGGTTATAATTTTAGACGGGTAACTCGTCTGATTTTATCCGTCTACTTTTCCGTCGCTTTAGACGGATTTCTAAGACGAGTTTCCCGTCTGTGACAGATAACTCGTCTTGGAAATAAGGAAAGGTAACCGCGCCTCAGCTTCAAGTGAAATTGACAAGTAGTTAGACTCGTCTCGAATTCACACTAGGACGAGAAACCCGTCAGATGAGTTTTCCGTCAAGACGAGTTTCCCGTCTCTAGTGTGAAAACGGCCATTATATTACTAACTTTAAAAAATTGTGCTTCCATCACTTGACATTGACTCTGTAACCTGCGATCAGGCTATTTTTAACTCACTCTTATTTACTATAAGAGTGTGAAAAGAACTAGCCTGCGAGAGCAGCCTGTCTAGCAAGCTAGAAAAGAACTAGACCGATCAAAGGTTCATTTAATATTGACATTGTAAACATTTTTCACAGTATAAAATGACGTCTGTTTACCAAAATTACAGTTAAGATCAAAAAATGTTTAAATTGAGAAATATTTAAAAAAGAACTGCCCACATTAAATTTTGGTAGAACCTTGGTAGAGTTTTTGTCAATACTAAAGTTATGACGTTCCAAAAATTAAATTTGTGAAATTATGAAATTTGATCAGCTATTCGGAGGGAGCATGCCAAAAAAGGTCTACTTACCAACAATTAGCTCTCTGTTGCAATTTGCGGCCGAGATATGGGCACTTCAGGTTTTAATTTCTCCATACAAACCCTTTAATTTTGTGTCTGTTCCTTCAGTTTAGAACAGGTGCAAAATTAGAGAGGTTTGTATGGGACGGTAGCAAACTTTGAACCTCTATATCTTCTGTTCTATTCCTGCTAACAAGTTGACATTTTGTGGCTGATCATACAGCAGCAATCTCTATCTAATGATGGGATTTTGAGGCTTGATAAAAATAATTTGAAAATTTGTGACGTCACACATCTCAACCCCAAGAAAGAAAAGCGAAGGTCTGGGGTCAAGAATGAATAATTATTGTGCTCTGCTCAAGTTGGACAATAAATTGTTGTTGTTAGCATTGTCAAGCAGACATGTTGCAACTATTTTCTCTCTTGAGTCTGAAAGCGAGGCTTTCTTGTGTCTGATCTGAAAGCGAGGCTCTGTTGCAAAAATATGTACACACCCCTCCCCCCTCGTTGGCCGAACAAAAGCTCTCCATATTTCCATATTTGGAGTGTAATTGGTACGCAGCCGCAGTAGGAACTGTCAATTGAATCAAAAAGTTCTAAAAGTTGAAATCTTCGCGTTGGAACGAATGTAATTCTACGTTCCATCGATGTTTAGTGTCTTTTTGCTTCGTGGCCATTCTGCTAACCTTGTGGACATCACCGACTCGTAAATTGCTTCCTATGTGTTGAGATTTTACGTTGTATGAGTAGAGCCACTGAGATGGAGAGCGTTCAAGTTGATGTCAAGATTGAACTGGGGCACACTGCTTCTGTAAAGAAAAACCCCAGTCCCGAAGGCTTTACACACGATTGGGTCGTGTTTGTGCGAGGACCAGAGAACTGCGACATTTCTAATTTCGTTGAGAAGGTTGTGTTCTACCTGCACGAGAGTTTTACTAAGCCAAAACGAGGTAAGACAACGAAATATCTGCTAGCTCTGCATGTCAACACGATTCGACGTTGTGGTACAAGTTGACTTGCAAACTTGATTAGCCGTGCACTTGTAAAACACTATTGTGTTGCGAGCCTGGGCGCTTTCTTTGTTTCCTAGAATACTCTAACCGGCTTCAGCGAGTGATTAAATGGCTAATTTTGCCAAGACAGAAGAGATTATAGGTTATTTTCATAGCACTTCACTATACGATTTAGTGCAAATCGACGCGATTTGAATTCACGTCAAAGCGATGAAGAAAACGTGCCAGTACTGTTGTGGTCTCGCGCGGGGAAGCTTCTAAATTAATTTTAAATGTCTTCTATAAACAAAAGTCGGCCTCTTCACAAGTGTGATGTTCTGTAGTGTTTATGATAAAAACACTTCCTAAATAATCGAGTAGGATGTAACCAACGAGGACTGTGTTGGCCATCATTCCGTACGCTCATTTCTTGTCGTTTTCACGCCATTAACAGTTTAATTAATGACTATATCGCAATCTTGGTTCGGAGATTTTTGTGATTTAATCCCCTTGTGTTGTTTGATACAGGAATCGGATAAGTGGAGCGTGATACGACATAAATTCCTTTCGACCCACAAATTTCTCGAAAAAAATATATAAACTTGATGTAAACGAGATAATATTTCGCAAGATACCGTGCGTGAAATGCATAATATGTACATGCATGTGTGTCAATTTAATATTTTCATCATACAGTCGATCGAGGACAAGTATTAGTTTATAGGACTCAATATTCATAGAAATGTTTTTGAACCAGATTTTAATCATTATGACATCTAATGCATCGAACGATTCAATTTATTTGCTTCTATTGTTGACGTGCAAATATCGCTTCTATATCAGTTCAGTTATTTTTTTTCCAGTCCTGCCTTGGGCATCTTTGATCATATCAACCAGATCTTTAATTGGAAAGGAAGATATATTATACAGTGGAATCCCGATTTTTTGAACTCACAATTTCTCAAACATCCAGTCAATACATGACATTCAGTCTTGGTCTTCGTGACGTTTTTGTGAGTTTTCCCCGAGTAATATGGAGGTTTTGGTTAAGCTGTGCGCCTGATATTTTTAGCTGTGTGACTAAAAATTTTAGCTGTGCACCTAAAATTAATTACAGATGTGCACATAGAAATTTAGACCTGGTCACACAAGTGCACCACAAGTGTGGTTCCAGAAAAATCCATACCTCCCACGGAAGGTTTTTTGGTTTGAAATCCCCCCACTTTACTTTAAAAAATTTGGCTTTTGAGATCCCCCTCCCCCTCGGAATTTCCAAATGACCTTCCTTGGTGTGGGTATGGATATTTTCTGGGACTGCACAATAATTATACTCTATCACATACTTTATTAAACTTAGGCCCAGTTCAGACGCCGTACTTCACATGAGCCGAATTGAATTCGAATTTAGGCCGACCCAAATTAATTTAGACCGGCTGAATTGATTCAGACGCTGAGCTTAATTCAGCCGAGCTTAAATTAATAGGGGAAAATTGCTGTTATACTGAAAAATACGTTATAATAATTCATGCATTTGTTTCGGCTCATGTGAAGTTCGGTCCACAGCCGTTATTCCCGGCTGAGCCAGGCGGGAAGAACGGCTGAGCCGATCCGAATTCATTCAGCCGTTCTGAATTGATTCAGACGCCGTACCTCACATGAACTTAATTCATCGAATTCGATTCGGCTCATGTGAAGTACGGCGTCTGAACTGGGCCTTAGATTACTTTAACACAGTGCAACTAAATTTGTATCTGTGAATTATTTTCTTCACGTGATTTGTTCCTTTTGTAATTTGCAGTTTAAAAGATCCCCCATACAGAGTTGAAGAGCAAGGTTATGGAAGCTTTTTCCTTCCAGTTGAAGTCTACTTTAAAAACAAAGAAGAGCCAAGGAAACTGAAGTTTGACTATGATCTTGTCTTGCCTGCCCTTGGTTCGCTACCAATCGATAACATTCGAAGTGAGGCACTTACCTTTACAAACCCTACAGAGGAGTTCAGGAAAAAGCTTGTGAAAGGTGGAGGAATTGCAAGCATAGGCACAGTAAATGGAATTCACAGGTAGTGTGTGCTCAGTGTTCAATATTTAAGAACTATAAAATGGCGTGTATGTTTACATTGTGTATACAGCTGTTTCGAGAAAGGTTGTCGGAAAAAAGCGCACACGACAATCCCGAAAGGTAATCCGGGATATGATCAGCAAGGTACGTTCCTGACACTGTAGCTGTTGAGCCTACTTTTGTTGCTTTCTTTTAGCACTCGCAAACATACGTCCATGGTGTCTCGTGCCATTTTCTCAGATTTCCCTGAAATGCTGAAGTCAAGGAACCGTGAACTTGAAACTACCCACAATACCTTTCTGGATTGTCGCATGCGCTTTTTTACGACAGCCTTTCTCGAAACAGCTATAGCCGGATACAAACAGGAGAGACAGTTTGGGAGAATTTGGAAGTTTATTCTGATTCCCAAACTTTCTCGATTGTTTGCATCAGGCTATGTAACAAGAAGGATTTTTCGATCTACACCAAGTGGATATTTAATTGTTATGTTTCAAAAAAATGGTGTACCACGCTTTGAAAACATCTTTCTGGTGCTGAATCTTTGATTTTCAAAACAGAACTAGCAGAGGGTAAACATGAAATATTGACAAAATTGGTGGTCTGGAAAGGGTTAATTTACAAATTGAAATCCGGAATCAAAGAATCATGAATCGAATCGAACGGTCCTAATCGTGAATAAACAAGAATTTGATTAATTGTTACACCACGTGATGGCGTCTGTCTGTCTCGGGAGACGATGGAGAGTTGCACCCTGGTCAGTCTGTTGTGGAGCTGCAGCGCTTGCTGTGGCTGTACAGCCCAATCCTGGAGCGGCAGGCCTTGTTGCAGCTGCTGCAAGTGAATGACAAATCCTGTGAGGGTGGTACAGATGTTGCCCTCTGTTTTAGTAACCAGCTGTTTCATGTCATCAATAATATGGTAATATCTACTATTTTGCCTGTAGACTGAAGTTTCTTTTTCTTTTTCCTTCATCAGCTCTTGTTCGCCTGTGAGTGGATCAACAGGTCAACAGAGTGCGGACAAAAAAGACGGGAAATCGACAAATAGCATTGCTGATACACATCCTACTCTGCAACTTTCAACACCAGCACAAGAGCCTGACAAGAACAAACGAGTTAAACACGATGCCGTAGTCGCTAACAAGACAGTTAAAATGCAAGAGGCTGTAACACAAGGAGTTAAAAGACCAGCGAGCACATCAGGGACAGAGGAAACACAAATGCAACCAGTGAAGAAGAAAAAAAAGAAACCTGATGAAACTCCTGCAAAGCCGAACAAAGCTGTTGGGTTTATTCCATTAGAATTGCCAGTTGCTGGCAATGAAAACAAAGACAAACTGGAAGATGTGAAAGATATAAAGTTAAAAATTAAATCATTGCCGTCAAAAAGTCCTGCAGATGACAAAAAGAAAAGCAGACGATCCTCGTCAGAAGTCGGATCAGGTGATACTGTACCTAACACGTCAAAACAAAGGGAATCTACATCATCTAAGAAAAGTAAACAGAAATCACCAAAGAACGATTCGAAACAGGCCAAACAAGATGAGAAGAAAGTAGAAAAGATTACTTTCCGACGGCGAGGTTCTGGTGACAGTTGGTCGAGTAGTACGTCTGGTTCAAGTTTGTTGGGGAACACTAGCGGTAGTAATAAAAACATGGCGCTGGATTTACTGATAGCTGAATTGAGTGCCGAGGACGATGATGATGACGATGATGGTATTGACGTTGATATTTGTACTCCATTTCAGTCTAGATCATTACCCTCGACGGCGACAACACAGAAGCCAACTGCTGATGCAGCAGTCAGTTCTCCAAATGGTACATCACAGAATAAGGACAGTAGTAAAAATAAAACAAAAACCAGCTCACAAGCAAAGAAATCCGAGGCTGTAAAAAATGCAAGGAAAAATGGGTTGAAAAGTCCCACCAGCAAGTCTTGCTCTACAAAACAAAGGTAAAATTCCTTACAGTTTGTATTTTATACTTAACTGTATTTTCCTCTATTTAACCCCCCCCCCCCCCCCTCCTCCTCCTCCCCTCCCCCACCCAGGTTTCATTGTGAAGTCTGTGTAAGTTTTCGCATTGCACGGTGACTGTAATGGCAGTCACGTCATCGTTATCTCACCTCTCACAATGCTGAATGACTAATGATTTATTGGTAAAAATCTACTAACTAGTATACTAATACAAATGCAACAATCTAATTGGCTGAGCCACTTGAATATTTTCTATCAATGATTGGCTGGAGGTGGTCTACAAAATGGTGGTTTCTTCTCATTTCCCCGAAGTTTCGGTGGAGGACTTAGAGTTATTACTAGACAATTATTATATTTTTTACTAAAACAATAATTAGATTGTTTGCTCTCAATTTCTATTCATGAGTGATAGATGAGTCGGCCTATCACATCATAGAAATTCTCAAGCTCGTAATCGTTAAATAGTAGTTTCCTTAGTTTTTACTTCATTTTATTGTTGATAAGAAGGCTGATCCTTACCAGTTACTTCAAATGACAAGAAGCATAAGGTAGTATCGGTACCTTGCGTGCCCTGAATTGGGTTGTGTTTCTTTCTTCTAGCCCGAAACCAAAGCTCAAAGACAATAAGCAGAGCAGTAATGGACAGCAGACTCGTTCATCAGACCTAATGCAACTTTACAAGCGCCTTGTAACACTGAAAGACTCCAGTCTACTTCAGAGAATAGCTGATATTTTAGAATCAACGGGTCGCTTTGCACTCACAGAAACGACAATGGATTTTGACTTGTGCACTTTAGACAAAACAACTATTAAAAAGATTGAAAGCTCGATGAACAGATAATCCAAGTGGAAACCTTCGTGGTGCAGGATGCTCCAGACGTACCAGTACAAGCAAGTACTACATGTAACTCTAATGGTGATGGGTGTTCCTGACACCATTAGAGTTACATGTACCAAACCCGTAAAATACAAAGTGACTGACATGGGGTGATCATTGTACCTTAGGGAAATTTCTTGCTTTCTTATCACCTAGGGTGTTACAATCAACTCTCTCTTAACGGACACCTTTATAAGACAGACACCTGGTGGTGGTCCCTGTGCGTCGTTTTCCAGTCATTTTACTGCATCTAAGCTCTAAGCTGGACACCTCTCTAAAATGTACAGTTGGTGCTAGTCCCGATGGTGTCCGTTTTAGAGGGAGTTGACTGTAAAGCTAAAATGAACACCCTTAGAGTCATCCTAGTACCTTTAGGGTTTTGAAGCCTGAAAAAAGTGTTTTATCCAAGCTGCAGTAAGTTTGTAGCTGTTAAAGTGAATTCTCAGCATTCTCTTCCTATTTCTGGTGAGCACAAAGTACAGTCAACTCTCGTTATAGCGGACACCCTCGGGACGTAGTTTGGATTCCGTAATAGCGAGAGTCCGCAATAGCGGGAGTCATTTTCAGTCAATCCTCTATAGCTTTTGCCGGGTGGAGAGCTGGAGTGTCCACAAGCTGAGAGTTGACTGTACACATAAGGGCCTGGGAATTCATGGGTGGCGTGTAAGTGATGTCATGAAATTTTGCGTCAAATCAAGTGAACAGGAAGAGTATGCCGAGAAATTCTGCATCAACAAATTTCCAGCTGTGGATATGTGGTTTTCATTCATTACATCGAGTCTGGAAAAAAGAAATTAATTAAAAATGGTTTGGAAAAACGTATGGAAATTATATTGAATTCTATAATATGCAAAAATATGTATGACTATAATATACAAAAAAAATGTACTTTTTTAGCGCAAAGATTTATTTCCCAGCAGAGGTATTTGCACAGCTAGAAATGCACAGGGAAGATAAGAAAGAAGGGATGGATATTTTTATAAAGGATTTTCTCCGGTGAGGACAACGCGTACATGCATTCAGATCCAGACATCTTTTTTACGTGATACAATGCTCTTTGCCAAACATTTTGTTTGCTTTAGCTGGTGATTGTTATAATCAAACTTAGATTTGATAAAATTTGGGCTTTTAAATTCGAAAAGTTAACATGCGCAGTATACATGACATTAATAACTTCATATACCGGCCCTTTTCTTTGAGAAGTATAACACAGTCGAACCTCCTGTAAGCAGACACCCTCAGGACCAGAAAAAATGGCCGCTTCAGAGAGGTGTCCACTTATGGGAGGTTAAAAAATTAATGTAGTGTTTGTATGTAGCTGGAAACATGACCATTGAAGTGTCCTCTTACGAGAGGTGTCCGCCTACAGGAGGTGTCTGTTAGCGGAGGTTTGACTGTAATAATTACAGTCAAACCTCCGCTAACAGACACCTCCTCAATTATTGATTGAATATACAAAAAAATCAATGATCAAAAATCCATTGGGACAGAAAACGTTTTTCATTGTGAGCAGAAATTCATTATAATTTTATGGAGGTTCACGTATGCGATGAAGTTCGGTCAATAATAATTTATTAAAAAATAATGCCAAAAAATCCCCAAGAATGTATCCCTCCATTTTTGACAAAACTATCAGCTGAGAAGGTAAAGCCAAGGCAATGCAGAAAAGGAACAGACCATAATGTTTTATTTGTCATTAAAATATGCTATAATTTTAATTGTTGCCTGAGCATGGAATTTAAAATTTAGAAAATGTATGTTCTCAAAAAAATAATTATTGTTACTTATTATTTGTTGGATTGCCTCCTCAAAATATTATTTGAAGTCTCTCTCGGGACAACAATACATACATTGTGTTTACCCAAAGTGCTTTATTTGTTAACTGTATTTTCTATTTATAAATTTTGTTTACACTTTAAACAGCTCATATCTTATAATAATTATCTTTCAACTATAACTCGCTTGCCTTAATATCAATTTTGACAACTTAAAAAAATCAAAATGCCATTTTTGACAATTGATTAACCCAGTACGTATTTGAGACTAAGGATTTTGAAAGTGAGGTCTCGCAATCTGAGAAGGCTAGACTGCGACATTTTTTTACAAACAAAGTCAGTAGCTTTCCTTTGTATATTCAAATCAACACTTGTATTATATCAATCAGTACTGTTATTGTATTGTTCAGTTCTGTTTTTTAAACCAAAACACTAACAGTGATAGCTAGCCATAAAATAGCACTCGACTAGTAATAATTTATTACCAGTACAGTCAACTTTCGTTATAGCGGACACCCTTGGCAATGGGACGCAGTTTGGAATCGGTAAAAGCGAGAGTCCACAATAGCGGGAGTCATTTTCAGTCAAACCTCTGTAGCTTCCGCCCGGGGGAGGGCTGGATTTTGTCCATAATAGCGGGAGTCCGTAATAACGGGGTGTCCATAAGGTGAGAGTTGACTGTAGTTATCATTATTTTATAATAAGTTAAATTGTTAGAATGAGTGGGTATGTATCATTGTTAAATTATTGGGGTATTAAATTAGGCTTTATTATGTCAAGTTTTAATTTATAATATAATATCTATGTGGTGTTTCACAGCTATTTATTTTAATAATAATTAATAATTATCATAATTATTATGATATTTAGAGTCTTTGGTTACTTTTCGAACATGCTACTAATAATTTACGCGGGAAGGGGAGCAACAAGCATGCAGTACAAAAAGAGAGCTCTCATTTTCTCAATTTTAAAAGGCATCACTGTCTTGTAAGAGCAAACAGATTGAAAAATGTGATCAACTTAAACTTCTTGAAGCCTCTTTTTCACTTGAATCTCTGATGGACAAATTATTTTGAAGGAGAAAAAGGTACATGTATGTGTACTGCAATAGTCTGGTCAACCAATAATTTATAACAAAATTGAAAAAAATATATATATACCTGTTAAGCTGTTAAGCTCAGTAAATTGCTATGTTGCTGTTTTGTACTGCAAGCAATATTTAATAAGGCCAGGACACACCAGGCGACAGGTCGCAGTGACCTGACGCGGGGACATGTCGCAGCATCAATTCCATTCATGTGACATGCCCGTTTTAATGAAAAATCCTTGTCGCCGCTACAGGTCGCACAAATTAAAACTGGTTTGAATTTGTGCGTCAGGTTGCAGCAAAAAAATGACACAAATTATTCCTGTCGCCGATGCAGTACACACTGTCGCCTAGTGTGTCCCGACCTTTACTTTCTTTCTCGTTGATAGGCCCTCAATGCATGCAAAGATGCTATATAATATTAATGTGCAGCATTTACAGTTCTCCTTAATATTTATACTGACAAAGGTGTGTGAATTTATCAAAGGTTAATAATTCTCTTTAGATTGTTTGTGTCCGTTCCCTTTACTCTTGTAGATCAAGACTTGTTGATTCTGGTATTATATATTTGTAACTTATTTTTTATGACTAGCATGTTTCATATTGATTCACAGAGTTTTGTACACTGTGAGTTTATTTCATATTGTAAATAAAAACCTAACTTATTCTCTATGGAAGTTGTATTTGTTTGACTTGGTGGTTCTCAGCTGTGTCACACTTTTGGGTGATTAGGGGGTGAACGATGGTGTCAATGGTTCCAGTAAATATAAATTTAATTTTCATAGAAGTAGGCTCCTTCAGTCTCGGGAGACTATAGATATGTGCCCTGTGCAGAGCAGCACCTGGAGTGGCTGTACAGGCCCACGCGGGAGTGGCAGTCTTTGTTGCACTTGCTGCATTTGAAGGTGGTTTCCGCGGGAGCAGAACTCTGACCATCCTCGTTCCCAGAGCTCCTCGTTTTCAGTTTTCTTTGCGCCGGAAACGAGTACCCTGGTCGCAATGAAAAAATCGAATTTTCGGACCAGAGCCTCCGTTTCGCCAACCACGTGATCAAAAGAAACAGAGGATCTGGGAACGAGCTCGAGAATGAACTCTGACTGGCTTTTCTACGCGTGCGCTTCTCGTCGGCTTTCTGCTGTAGTCTGACTTAATAGTCGCCAAAATTACCGGAAGGTTTAATCTGGCGTGGGTACAAGTGTATGGCACATAGAGCGTTTTTCAATGGAGTGCCGTAAAACCAAAACCAAAGCAATTACAATAGCCAATCACAACAAACGTAAACAACAAAACGAACCAATGAGAGCTCGAAGCAAATACACGTAAACGGCGCCAAGCGCGGGAAAACGCGGAAAACCAAGTTGCGATTGGTTTTGGTTTTGCATCTGATTGGTTGAGAAGGTGGCGCTAGAGGTGGTTGATAAAAGGAGTAGGCTCCGCGCTTCGCGCCTTTCAATTCCCGCGTCAGGCAGCAACTGAATATCTCGACGGCGAGAAGAGAGTTTTTCTCTGCGAGCCCAAGACTTTTTGAATTGTTAGATTGCGAGACAGAGGTGGGGGGAGGGTCAAAGTTTCTAGCGCTAGTAGGTTATAAAATAGGCTACAAGAATATGCTATTATTTTTACATTTAATGAAAATCCGATTTCTACGCGAACGTCCTATCAAAATCTTTAGATCAAAGCAATTTATGTGTATTCCAGTAATCTGATTATTTCCATTATTTCTGACAAGAACAGAGCAGTAAAAAAACAAAGTAATACTTCAGGTAGACCTTTATTTCTACTTTTCACTCTAAAACCACAACTTTTAGTATCGCTATTTTAAATCTACACACTTCAATCCACCTTTAGAAAATAACCTGTAGAAATTACACGCTCTGATTGCTGGCCAAAAGCCGTTCCATAAAGAAAACTTTGCTACAAGTTATTTTCTAAAGGAATTGGTTTTATTTCGGCCATTTTTTGTTAGAACCAATAATCGTTAAAGTTTGGGAACACTTGTGACAGCATTTCACAAAGTTGCCCAGACTTCCCCTCATGTAAGTCTATAACTCTAGAGAGGTTTTCAATTGAGTGTCAATAAAAATCACGGAATTGCTTTGGTTTTACTTTACTACAATTGAAAACCGCTGTAGAAGTCTATGGTTACTGTAACTACGAGGCCGACTGACTGTTAGTCGGCAACAGTCGGGTGACAAACAGCATCACTTTTGCCGAAAACTGTCGGCCGAATGTTGCCCTACAAGCGGACAAGTCGGCCGACAGTTTTCGGCAATAAAATTTATTGTCACCCGACTGTTGCCCGACAGTCGGCCGACAGTTTTCGGCAATTGTCACCCGACTGTTGGCCGTTTGTCGGCCGACTGTTGCCCGACAAAAGGCCAACAGTTTTCGGCAAAAGTGATACCGTTTGTCGGCCGACTGTTGGCGACCAGTCGGTGATACAAATGCAGCCAAGCAGCACAAAGATTGCAGACAAGGAGATGATTTTTAATCCACAGCATACTGCAGACACGAAAAGCCCTTACATGAACAAAATTAATGTCATTAACCCGTGGAGTTGTGTTTGGTCATATTTTTTTGTGTTTCATTGACATGAAACTTGTCTCTTCTTTTAAATAAATAATAGTCAATTACTGCGTTAAATAGAAAACTTTAGGAACATTTACTTTTGCAGTAAAATCTATTTAGCAAAATTATACAAACTGAAACTTCCTGTCTAGACTACGAGCAGTCCCTCGTTTTTCTCAGGGATAGTTGAGTGCGAGAGCACGCGAGCGCGCGAAAAACCTTTCCTCGCCCCAGCGCGTCGCGTCACCGTCCTCGAGGTGATTTTCGCGCACGCTCGCGTGCTCTCCCACTCGACTATCCCTGAGAAAAACGAGGGACTGCTCGTAGTCTACTTCCTGTCTTAAATATTCAATCACCACAAATTATATTCTAGTCTGTCATCATGAGCAACAATTCTACTGCTGCATACTATGTACAATTGTATAGTAATGTTACGCTATTTTACAATGCAGTACTGCAGTCAAACCTGTATTAATTCAGCAGGCACCCTCAAGGAATTACCTAGGATGGTTTGATACTGGGTGTGCAACAATCATGGGATTATTTATGTCGATGTCTAGTGGGCAGCGATGTCTCAAGTGGCAAGTGTTGAACTTTTAGGTGAAGTAAAGGTAGAGCCGCACTCAGGTCCACACTGCTAGAGCTTATCTCAGATAGCATGAAGCCGACTAAGAGTATTGCTACTCCCCTGGATGGGATGCTAGTCCATCGCAGGTTACCCTCAGCATTTTGTTGCCAGTACCCATTTATACTCCTGGGTGGAAAGAGGCACTGTGAGAGTAAAGTACCTTGCCCAAGAACACAACACAATGACCCTGGCTAACACTCAAACCCAGACCGCTCGATCCAGAGTCCAACGTCTCCCACAATGCTGAAGTACATGATGTATTGAATAACATTTCTGTGGCATGACATTAATACAAGTTAGCCTGTACTATTAACAATCACATTACCGGTATTTACAATTATAGTTGTCTTCTTCTAGCTAGTAACTGTCAATAAGTTAAAGAACATCTTTACGAAAAATATTTTTCCAAACTGTACACATCAGATACTTTCTCTTATTTGAATGGAAAATTTAACAAAAGGCAAACTTCATCAGGCCTTGATAGCATATATTACGGTAAACAATTCTCTGAGAAAAAATTGTGACTTTTTGATAATTAATATATTAATATTTGATATCAACCGCGGGAAACCTTGCTTTCGTTATTTCCTGTTTAGATAAAAGATGGATGTACAAAAAATAACCGCAAAGTTATACATCATAATAGAACTATATTACATTCACTCTTCTTGGGTTGTTTAACTATTCATTTGAGAATACAGTATTTTTTTGCATTATTTTGTTATTGTATTTACAATGTATGTCAATTGGCTATTCTCGAGTTCCTTTTTACCTCTGTTTTAAGAGGGAGGCAGCGTGGTGGAGTGGCTTAGGGCACTGGATTTGAAATCTGGAGGTCCCTGGTTCAAATCCTCCATCTTGCCTGGATTGCATGCACGCATTGCGGACCTATTGACGTACCAGCTCAATCCTGGATCACAGGGTACCCTCTTTTATCGCACTGCACAGGGATAGCAAGGAGATGAATGAATCATATCCCAAATCCTTTCAACCTTCCATCCCTAGCACTGGTCATGTTACTTTATAACTTGTCTTTGCTATGACAGACAGATCATGCGTCTTCGCACGCATTGCAGGCCTATTGAAGGTCTTGATCTCCTGATTTCAAACCAAATTCTTCCAAAAGTATTTAAAGAAATGTGCGAGAAAGAGAATTTCGATTCTGAAGAAGAGTTGACAACGCCACTAGGCCTCCTTCATTTCCTGCACGGTTCAGCCTTGCCTAGACTAGACCCTTTTGTGAGTGGATTATATCCCTTTGCTGCAAAACCCACAAATTCACGCAGGCTCCACTGTGTTGGTTTGGTGATGATGAAGAACGTCTCAACAAGAGTAAGACTTGTAGGTATTTGCTGTGCGTCAAAGGTGTATAGGAATGATGTCATACGCCACCAGAGTCGACACTATAATGTAACAACACCAGAGGAACAGCAAAAATAACCCTGTCACGTATTTTGATGTTGATGGTCCACCAAGCTCGCCTTTGAAAATCTGCAAAAAATATAACAAAGCAATTACAATGGCCAATCACAACAAACGTAAACAACACAATGAACCAATGAAAATGAGAAGCAAATACACGTAACCAGCGCCAAGCGCGGGAAAAACACGTGTCTCCAAGTCATGATTGGTCTTGGTTTTGCATCTGGTTGAGAAGGTGGCGCGAGTTAAGTCATTCAGACAGGCATACGAGGAGGCGTGGCCGAGTGGTTTAGGGCGCTGGATTTGAAATCTGGAGGTCCCTGGTTGAAAATCCTCCATCCTGTCACTAGCTGGAGTTTTTTTCGCGGTAGTCCTGAGTTCAACTCCTCTGCCGCGCAATGTAAATAGTCAGTAACTGGTTAGCCTCCTGCCAGTTGGAATTCTTAACAAGTTTATGTAATATATCAACCACGAGAGACAGTGTTTCATCCGATTTCTAAACACCGAGAAGAGCGTTGTTCAAAAATGTGACACGTAGCGGAGTTTTTTTTGACGAAATTTTAGTTTGTAGCGTCATATTTTCAACTCTCTTCTCGGTGTTTGGAAATCGGATGAAACACTGTCTCGAGTGTTTGATAAATCTGCTCAATTGAAACAAAAACTAAGGAGTAAACGGAGATTGAAATAAAATGTATGGGTATACTATCAGAGAGTAAACTCACCACTCTTCTGATGATGAGGGTAAAAATGCAAATCAATCCAAACGATGTGAAGACCACCACAGAGAAAGTTAAGTTTCCACTGTATACAATGTACTTTGTCTTCTTTACTGCATGGTAACAAGTAGCTATCACCCATGGCAACCCAAGACCAAGAAACACATTTACACTGTTACTCCCTGTCAAGAAAAAAGAATTATCATGTGAACAAATAATAATTATATCATATTATTTTTACACAGTGACGCGCACTATATCAATTTAAAATATAGACTGAAAATTTCGCGCGCTCTGATTGGTTAAAAACCATGTTTTATCAGAGTATAAATCATAGAAAAGCGTGTTTTTATCGTTTCGCGCGCGTAAATCTATATTTTAAAGCACATAAAGAAGCCAAAACCATGTATTATACTGTCATAAAACACTCCGGGAATTTGAGAACACTCGAGAAATATAGAAAACACTCGCCTGCGGCTCGTGTTTTCTAAATTTCTCTCGTGTTCTCAAATTCCCGTCGTGTTTTATGACAGTATAATACATGGTTTTGGCTTCTTTATTTGTTAAGCAATTTTGAATTGAAGGCCATTTGTTTTGTTTTTTTGTTTGCTCAGATTTGCTAAATTTTCTTTTTAAATTCTTCATGTGGCCTTCAAATTCATTCGAAAAACAATGCCCTGTATTTTTTTCCCGGTTTGGCTCGTAATTTTGGAGAAATTCCATGGATATGGACAGGTTTTTTCTTTTTAATATAATAATGACTGACTGGAAACAAAGGAACGACACAAACTTACGGGTCAAATCTGGAAAAAGATAAGTTGGAATGTGGTTTTGAGACGTTTCACTAATCTCAAGCCTGTGCTACTACTGTAGGATGTAGTACTAGGCTACTAATCTCGTCACAGTTATACAATATATAAAAACATACAGCAGTTGTGACAACGAATGATACACGTAAAGGCAAGAGCCGCACGCGTTACCTGTGATGTTGCCAATCGAGGCATCTGCTCCAATATCCTGTAATGCAGCACTGCGACTAGCAAACGTGTCTGGTAAACTGGTGCCAATTGCGATAATAGTGATTCCACTAACACTGTTCTTAAGTCCCACTACACAACCTAGTAGCTTACCAAGCTGTAAAACGAAACAACAAAAATATAGATTGTGATTTGTAGTGTTTGCGCATCCGACTTCGAATCTTTCACTAAGTGTAAATCAGCCCTAAAGGTTAATTTCAGGAAGTCAACACTGTTACAAATCTACATTTGATTACGAGTTGGCAAAAATATTCTACCTGTTCCACAAGAGCAGTCAGTCCTGCTATGACACACAGAGAAACAACAAATGCTGGCCATCCACCACAACAGTTCCTGTAAAGAAATTCACAGCCATTAAGTCAAGCTAACAGGTGTCCCAAGGTGAACGTCAGATTTTGCTGCAGAATTACATTATTTTGTATATTTTGAAACTCTCACTTAAAAGACACTTTGCTAAAGCAGGCGCCTCCCTAAGGCAGGGTTGGTCCATTTATTTCATATTTCCCTTCAAGGTCATTTTAGAACACATCAATACAAACACAGTTATCCCAAGAGTGTCAACGATCAAAAATGAAAAAAAATCCCAAATTTCATTTTGCAAGATATTTAAAAACAAACAGTACTACATGAAAGTACTGCTCAATAGCTTTCATTTGAATGGTCACACACTAGGGTTTCTTCATCCACGGACTTAAAAGTTAAAAACACAATAATTGACTTGATGCTGGGAGTGAAAGTGTTGAAGATACACAATGTAGAGATCTCCCATCCATTACCTTGGAGGAATGAAGGCAAAAAGAACCTTCCAGAAAAATGTAAGAAAATGAAGCACAAAGTCCATAGTGCTGAGTGGCTCAACATTGCCCTGGTCGTCCTCTTCTCCTTGAATAACCATCGCCCTGGCAACAAGAAGAAAACAAGTCAACACCTTTAACTTTAGACAATTCCATTTGAGTCATAATCATGATTAGTAAAAATCTACTGGTATACTAATGCAAACGAGACAATCTGATTGGCTGACTCGTGCCACCTTCTCAACCAATCAGATGCAAAACTAAAACCACTTGGTCGCTCACGTTTTCCCGCGCTTGGCACCTGTTACGTGTATTAACTTTGAACTCTCATTGGTTTATTGTGTTGTTTACGTTTGTTGTGATTGGCCATTGCCATTGCTTTGGTTTTGGTTTCACGAAAACCGGCGCTCTATTAGTGAAACACTTGTGTAGTGACTTACTCTTCAAACTGTGTTCTCCAACTTTTGCTGAGGCTTTGCTGGTCTTCTGCTGTCATAATGTTTGCAACCCGCTCAACAATATTATCAACATCTAAAAACAAACATTCCCATGAGGAATCATTTTGCATTCACATGATTTCAAACATGGACATATCTAATGAATATACATATGTACACTAAATAAACGTCTTGTACAAGGTTGAAGGTACCAAGCAAAGGCTAGTACATGTAAAATATAAATTTGGCTACCGGTAGAGATGTCATTGCATGTACACTGCACATAACAGCTTACCATTTGTAATGTTCACAACTGCTGCACTCTTCTGTCCTATTTTGGCTCCTGGACTTTGATCACTCAACAGCACAATAAAGTTTTTATTCTGAAATAAAAATAAAATTAAATGGAACTTTGTCTTCAGCTGCCTCCATGCTCCTGGGTTCCACCTGCGCATTTGGTGATATACATGTAATGGTGGCAGGTTTCAGACTGGTTTCTTGCATTGGATCACTCTCCTTCCCAAGAGGAGGTCCTTTCCTCTCCCAGAACTGGTAGGGCACCTTCAGTTGATGATTTAGGTGAATTTTTCATAGGGTGGGGTTGCTGACCCCATGCCCACCCACCCCCGCCCACCCCACCCCACCCCCCCCCCCCCCCCCTTCATCTAGCCCCTCTCCCGCAGACCAATCATTGAACCTGCCAGGAACACAAAGCTCCCACTGTTATAGCCATTTACAAAATAATTTGTACCTCTAATGTTCGATAAGTCTTGAAATCAACTATTAGTTAAAGTCATAATGATTGCTTTTTTCATTTATAGAAGATCACATTACCTGGCAGTCAGGATTGACTCTTATCATAAGTTGTTTTGACGTTTCTCCATGTTGAAAAAACAACTTTTCACCAATTGCATGCTCATAGTCGCACTTCTTCTGTTCTAGTTCCTGTTCAGTGCCACCAATTCCTGTACCATTCCTAAAAACAATATCATACACAGTGAGACGCCGTGATCTAATGGTTAACGCCTTGGGACTCCAAATCTAGAGGTCCAACTTTGAGTGCTGGTCGGGTGCATTGTGTTGTGTTCTTGGGCAAGACACTTTACTCCCACAGGAGTATAGGGTAAATGAATACCAGCAAATTGTTTGGGCATCCTGACAAAACCACTGGGGTAGCCTGCAATCCCGGGGGGTACTCCCAAAAAAATTGGGTGGGGGTGTGCCGCTGGGCTATAAAAACCCTTACCCTGTACCAGAGCACAAAATGCTAATTTTGCGACCCTGTTCCAGACTAAATGTTGAAAAAAGATACCCTGTTCCAGAGGATTTTTAACGATTTTTTTTCTAACCAAAGGCTAAACTATAAATCAGCACTGCTAACGTGTAGCTGTAAAGCTTCTTTAATACTCCTGCGCGTTTCGTTTCGTTTCGTCTGACTAACGTAGACTTCGTCTACCCTATTCCAGAGTATAAATTACCGATCTTCGTGCCAAAAAACAAAATCGCTCTTAACTGACATATTTAATCTCACTGACTAGTTGCATGTACTCACATGGTGTTGTAGGTCAAAGTAACAGTACCATCACAACCCTTCCTTCTGATAATGTTACAGATAACATCTCCAGTTACGACATTAGCATAATAACTTGCTTGTTCAAAGGAAAATTCACCAGGCTCTGAAAAGCAAATAACACAAATTAAATGATCACTGTCAATCAAAGGATACATGTACAGTAACTACCGTATTTCTTCTATTAATCTTAGGTTGTGAGATTTTAGATTGTGGTCACCAAATACACAGCCCTCCAAAAAGATTATTTATCTCTATATACTGTTAGCTTTAATTCTGACATTGTTCATGCAAGCAAACAGTTTTAATTTGTAACATTGATGAAAACCACCAATAAATTGATTTCATCTGCTTTCAGGCTTGTTATCAATAATTATTATCATTCATTGAGAGTTCATTGACAAGTCATTAATATTATTACCATCGTCATCAATTATCGTGATCCTGGACAGGTTAGGTTCACCCAGTTCAGCAATTCCCACTGGATTTTTTAATAACAAGTAGAAATCCTTTTCCAATGCGTATCCATCGTGATGAATTATGGTTATTGTCAGCATTTTCTTGGTTTCCCCTGGTTGGAATGCCTACATGTAGAAAAGACAACAATTTATTAGACAACAGTGGCAGAGGACGAATTTCATGCCTGATCGGTGCACTACCACCAACACCATATGATGGCATTTTTTTTATTTCTTTGCGTGCAACCCTAAATGATATGCCAAAAAACATTGGCGTTCTGTCCTGAACACCCTAAGTAATACCGAAATCTGTAATTTACACCCCTTAAAAGTTACGGGGTGGGTGGGGGGGGGGGGGGGGGGGGGGGGGTCATGCCTTGGAATCCCCAAGAAGGGAGAGACTCTTAAGGGGACATGTCAAGGTTTTTTTCATTTCTTTTTGTTCTTTCATTCTGTAGTATTTATAATAACTAGTAATAGTTCTCACTATATCTGCCCCGCCATTTGATGATATTACGTTTTGTTTATAGAAATATTTCGGACATTTTTTAAGTAGATTTTGTGATGTAGCTTATAATGATCAATGGTGTAACAACTTACTGATCGTTCAATCCTTGAAATAACACAAAATGGAACAAAACTCAGTTATTCAGATAAATAATAACGATCTGGGTTTATTTATACTGAACAATGTACATATTGTTAAGCGCTGTGAACTTTAGAAATAGCGCTATATAAATTATTAAATTATTATTAACAATGAAGTTTGTTGAAAAGATGCTGATCCTTTTGACTGGGTTTTACTTTTTTTGACTTGAGATTCTGATCTGTTTACGTCTGTTAATTCGGGAATATCTCCCGATGCTGGTTCACAATCAAATGAGGACTGTATCTCTCCAAGTTATAAAATGCGTTTATTCGTAGATTCACAGCTCTTTACACTCACAATTCCGTTCCATTCTATTCACTATTCGTTCTGAGGCTTAACCTCTTACAACAATGTCTTATATACACTAGGAAATACAAGAATGGTGCGGTTGTAACCGCTAATCTTAGTCTTAACGAGTTAATATTTATATCAGACAGCGTTGCTGATTTGTGTGTGACAAATCAAGTTGTGTACCGAACAATTCTATCCGGTACTGTTGAATGACCTTTGTATTCAAAGAAATCACTGTAATGCAAGATACTCACCTTTGAATTGCAAATTTTCTTCAGACGAACGGTGAAATACGACAGCTTTAATAGACAGCTTTGGTTGTTTGTTCCAAAGTGAGCCGACCTCGTGCCAAAATTACCCAATACCACCTTGCGGCCCTGGTGAAAAATTACCCGATACCACCCGCGCGCCCAGTTTTGTCAAATCGAGATTCATCCGCATACTGTAACATATATATCAATATATTTCAATATATATATTTATTTTTATATTTTCTTCAATTATATACACGCGGGGACTACTATTCTGCCTCCTCGGGTTTTGGCCTCTGGGCCAAAACCCCTCCGGGGGCAATAATATCTTGAGTACAAATAAAGGTAATGTGTTGAACATTGAAGTGCCTATTAAATTATTTGAATCCCAGTCTAACTTTTGATCATGTCACTCACCAGTGTGCCTTTTAAACTATGATAATCCTTTCCATTTTTAGCGCTGCCGTCGCGAGTCTCATAATCAACACAAAATGAAGCAGCAGATGACTGTGCGGGATCCTCGGCAAGTTGAAGATCACTGTTAGTGTCAGACACGGCATCCTGTATATTGTAAATACTTTCCTTTGGTGGTAGCCTTGGACTTGACAATGGTCCTCCGTTACTTTCCTAAAAAGAAAGTGGAAAATGTTTTTCGCAAACTCATTAATTCGTCAGTCAATTCCAGAAATGCCCATCCCACCCCCACCCCACTGGGCTGAAACCTGGCCACCAGCATTTTTTGAAAAAAAAAAAACTGGGAAAATGTCCCACGGTGGGGATAATTATTCATGATCTGTTCAAATGCCCCACGGGAGAGTTAAAAAGAAGGCAAATTCTTCGTCTCTGGGTTCATCCAAAAGTTGACATAGAGGAAGTTAGAGCTATATTCAGATTGAATATATTAATATTTATTTTATGGTTATTCAAAATAGATTCAATACAAACCATAAAATCAGCTTTGATGATTGGGATAGCAAACTGCCCCCACTTGACAGCATTAATGGGTGTTGTTGGATCATACGGTGATGCTACTTTGATTGATTTGCGTGGAACACAGGGTGATCTGTCAAAATAAAACAGTTTTATATTGCCTCTGTCATTAACTTAATTATTGACAAGCCAAAGTGTAACTCAAAAGTGATTGATTCATTAATTTTACAAACCTAATCATCCTTTGATTGAGCTGCACTTCTACTGTGAGCTTTTTTGCGCTTTTTACAACAGAATACGAGGCTGCACTGAAGCTGAAGGTTTTTTCATCTGCTGATGTTAAAACAATAAATTGCATGAACATTATTATTTACATGCCTGCACCTGGAGGTACTGGCAAGGAGCAGTTCAATGGGTAACGTCTTCACGAGCCTAGCGGCCCACAACTGCCGGAGCTTATCCCGGTTTCCGTAGCATGAAGCTGACTAGGAGTATTGCTACTACCCCTGGATGGGATGCTAGTCCATCGCAGGTTACCCCCCAGCATTTTGTCGCTGGTACCCATTTATACTCCTGGGTGGAGAGAGGCACTGTGAGAGTAAAGTATCTTGCCCAAGAACACAACACAGATGCTCGAACCCGGACCGCTCGGTCCGGAGTCCAACGGGTTATAAACATTAGGCCACAGCGTCTCCCACAGTTCGATGAGCAGTTCAATGAGCCATCATAAATTTATGAAAAAATAAGGTGGCTCTGAACTCATTCAACAACATTTTTCAAACTTTTGACATCAAAAGCATCCTTCTGATTCTAGCTCTGTTCATTGATAAAATTACTGCTTTAATACAGGTTTACACTAAATTAATGTGTTCTTCATCATTTGCATCATCAGTAAGTAATAGTATTGTGAGCCACCTTAAATCCATACAATTTTAATTCACATCAAGTCATTATAAATTCATTCTAGGTTACTAAAGAGAATGTCAGGAATTACCTCCACCGAATACTCTTGATCCACAAAACGATTTTGTAAGAAGATTTAATTGTTGTTCATGATCTTTGTCGGGTTCTTGCATTACTTTGAAAGCCTGCTTCTGTCTTGTTACGCTACGTAACGCAGCATGTCGAAAACTGCAAATAAATACATACAGGGATTAATGGTGTCATAATAATTATCAATCAAATTCTCAATAATTCGCAATTATGATCCTTTGATTTGATTCGTGATTCCTAGATTCTTGATTTTCGTTTGATTCGTACATTATTACCCATACCAGACTGCAAGTTTTGTCAAATATGTCAATAAATTAACTGTTATTTCATCAAAGCTAATGTATGTTTACCTCTGCAAGTTCTGTTTTAAAAGTCACAGATTCTGAGCACTCAAAGATGTGCAGCAGTGCTTGAAATTAGCGGTCGTCCGGTCGTCCGAGACGACTAAAAGTGTTTCGGGCAACCACTTTTCAGTAAAACTAAAGGCCCGGTCGTCCGAGAAAAAACCGCCGGACAACCCCGTTTCTGTGATGTCCATTACAGAATAACGAAAATAAGTTATCAATTTGACACAGGAAAATAGCTCTAAATATAGTGGTAATCTTCAGGTAATAAATGGAAGCAACCAAGGTTGTTAAAATCAACTGAATCGAAGTTTATACACACAAGTAGCTCACGCAAGTGGCATTCACAGTTTCTGGGTTCAAATCGCCCTATAATGCATTGCAAGCTTAGTGAAAATATTGAGTACATCATGTATGCTGATGGGTTGTGTCTCTGGTTACTTGCGATTGTGTTTGGCTCACGTTAGCTACAAAGTTAGTGGCTAGAAAGTCTAAATATGTAATTCGTTTGTTTTAAAGCTTGTTTTGCAAAAATATTTTGTTTTGATTTTATTTTTGCAACCGTAATGATTTTAAACACTTTTTTAAGGCTTCTATGGCAACTAAAAATTTGCATTTGGCGACTAATAATTTTGAGCCCTGGACTCAGACATGTTATAAGTGTTGAACCTTGACACTGAATAAAGTAAACAAGTAGTTACATATATACTAACTTTGTGTGAAACATTGTGAATTTATTATTTGAATTAATGCACTTCAGAGAATTGTGAAAATTGAGTCAAAACTCATAATTAGGCAATAGGTCAGATAATATTTTAAGGACAACCAAGCAGTCATCAGGGCAACCAAAGTCAGGGGTTTGGTTGTCCGGCATTTGGCATAAGGACAACTTGGATTTTTTTTTAATTTCGAGCACTGGTGCAGTACGCTATTTTGTTGAAACTGATATACATGTATCCATGAAATTGTTTAGACTATAGTATAAACAATTAATTATTAATTGTTTATACTGCAAGTGTAAGCAGAGAGATAAGAGGAAGATGTACATGTATGAATGTCATGTCATGTTCAGTTGCTGGTATCTTGTATTACAGTGAAGAGCTGACCCTACCGTTGCCACTCAACAAAGTTTTTGATTAATTTTTGACAACTTTCTGATGGCTTTCATTCATTTTAATCTTACTAGCAAATCAAATTGCAAGAATTGTAGGAGCTGGCAGAGATGTAAATTCATCAGAACGCGAACATGGAGCTTGACAACTCTGTCTCTCATCGTTCTTGCATTTTGATTGGCCAGTTGAAATGAAATCCATCAGAAAGTTGGCAAAAATTAATCAAAAACTTTGTCCAGTGGCAACGGTAGGGAGCTCTTCTGACTGAATTCATGCCGAATGAAAGAATAAGTAAGCATCACGTACCGTGCTCTTGTGGAGGCAGTGTTTTGAGGCTGTTGATTGATCTGTTTAAACTGCTTCAATGCCGAGGTAACATCTGCTACTGTTTTATTGGCATTATGATCAGGATTTGAACCTCTCCACAAATTCACAACATCTCTGGTGAGAAAGAAAGGGTTTAAACAAAATTAACATATGAGAAAGATGTTAATTCCTGGCTCACCACGAGTCTCCCTGTAGCTCAATGGCTAAGAGCATCCAACTGGTCGGGGTGTGCAGTAGCCTGCGTATGGATTTGACTACTCATGACAAACAGAATTAACATATTTCTCACTTCATTTACCAAGCTTAAAATTTGCCATCTTTCTTTCTTAATTTAAAATTAAGATACCTCCAAAAATGTGCATACATGACATGCAAATCAAATAAATTGATAATTATAATTTATTATATTACAAAGCTAAATTCTTTTAAACAGTTTGTTGAAACACTGTTCGTTTTTTTATTCAGTTCTGTTCTGTTCAGTTGTTCCCCTGCTGTGTAAACATGTACAAAATGTTGCTTTCCAACAATGATTGATTGTGGGAGACAGGAATTTTTCAAAAATAGTATCCCTGGCCAGCCACTTTATAAGATAGATAATTTGTAGCATCAAAACAAAATACACTTACCTAATTTTATCTTTGCTCCCACCCAAGTCATTTTCACTGTTACAAGCGGAAGAAACAAAATTAATAAATAAATATTCTGCTTACTTAAATGAAGAAAATATATGTTTATGACATACATGTAAATGATGCTTAAAATGATTTATTTTATTCTTCAGGACTATTGCCTTTAACATGGTCTCGGTGGGCACAGTGGTCAGGGTGGTCGGGTTGATCAAGGTGGTCGCCTCAGGTTGGTCAGGGTGGTCGAGTTAGACAGGGTGGTCATGGTGGTCGGGTTAGACAGGGTGGTCATGGTGGTCGGGTTAGTCAGGATGGTCGAAGTGATCGCAGTGGTCGTGGTGGTCAGAGTGGTCGGGTTAGTCAGGGTGGTCGCAGTGGTCATGGCAGTCATGGCGGTTGCTGCCATCACAGTGGTCAGGTGGTCACATTGGCCGGGTTAGTCAGGGTGGTCGCAGTGGTCAGAGTGATCAGGGTGGTCGCGGTGGTCGGGTTAGTCAGAGTGATCAGGGTGGTTGCGGTGGTCGGGTTGGTCAGATTGATCAGGGTGGTCGCGGTGGTCGGGTTGGTCAGAGTGGTCGCAGTGGTCAGGGTGGTTGCGTTTGTCAGGGTGATCAGGGTGCTCGCAGTGGTCGGGTTGGTCAGGGTGATCAGGGTGGTTGGGTTGGTCAGAGTTTTCGCAACCTATTGCCCTTGGTCAGGTTGGCCATGGTGGTCGCAGTGGTCGGGTTGGTCAGGGTGATCAGGGTGGTCGCAGTGGTCGGGTTGGTCAGGGTGATCAGGGTGGTCGCAGTGGTCGGGTTGGTCAGGGTGATCAGGGTGGTCGCAGTGGTTGCGTTGGTCATGGTGGTCATGGTGGTCACAGTGGTTGGGTTAGTCAGGGTGATCAGGGTGGTTGCATTGGTCAGAGTGATCATGGTGGTTGCGTTGGTCACGGTGGTCATGGGGGTCATGGTGGTCGGGTTGGTCATGGGGGTCATAGGGGTCATGGTGGTCATAGTGGTCGGGTTGGTCGGGGTGATCAGGGTGGTTGCATTGGTCACGGGGGTCATGGTGGTCGCGGTGGTCATGGTAGTTGAAAATCCAGAATTTGGTCATTCTATGTTGTTGTTTTGCTAAGGACTGTTAAATTTTTTTAGCGACATTCTTGTTGCCGTCGCGCTGTCGTGGTTTGCTTAAATTCTCTAAAGATTTGGTGAATAGGAGACATCAGCTGTGATGCTTTTTTTTCAGACCACAGGCCGCCCAAGCTAAAGATAAGAGAAACAGTGTCACGGTATAAGCGGCATTGTGTACAACGGCTCGATTTATAAGGGTTTGTATGGGAACGCAACGGTTATGTTTTAGAAGATATAAAATCGAATGTTTTGTGAATAAAACGACTTACCCTGTTGCTGTGTTGTATTCTTTGTAGTTTGCCAGCTTCTCAGGCTGGTTTGAGGCGATTTAGGCGAGTTTTAGTTTTCGAGGTTTTCCGTTAATATAATTAGGGAAGGCAGGAAAGAAGATTTCAAATCCAATCACTCGAAGATCGATAAATTCCGTTAAAATGCTCGAATCGCCTCAAAACTTCCACCAGTGTAATCTCCGATAACGAATGTTCCCTATGGTTGTTTTTTTGGCTTCCAAATGCCGTTCTAACTGCAGATAAACTTTCGTCAGTTCGACACTCGCGTTTCCAGATACCCGTTGGACGTTTGAACCACACACAAAATGGCGTCACGTCGACAAAATCACCCTACGCCGGGGAGGGCATGGACGTATTGTCATCCATGCAAAATGACACTGCGGGGGCCGGAGAGGTCGATTGTCACTTGAAATCGGAAACCAGCACGTGAAAATTTCCCGCCTAAACGTCGACCGCTAACCGTCACATTCCAGCGAGGAATCGATCGATCCGTCCGTCTGAAAGCAGATATTTATCGGACTAAATCAATGTTTTCGAAAATAGCAAGCAGAGAAGAAAAATATATAATTCTTGGAGATACTCAACAGCGTAGAAATTGCTTTTTAATCCGTTCGGCCTGAAGAACAAGGCATTTACTTTTAGATTCGAATTACAATTTGAAAGTCAGTGTGACAATCGACCTCTCCGGGCCCGCAGTGTCATTTTGCATGGATGACAATACGTCCATGCCCCTCCCGACGTAGGGTGATTTTGTCGACGTGACGCCATTTTGTGTGTGGTTCAAACGTCCAACGGGTATCTGGAAACGCGAGTGTCGAACTGACGAAAGTTTATCTGCAGTTAGAACGGCATTTGGAAGCCGAAAAAACAACCATAGGGAACATTCATTATCGGAGATTACACTGGTGGAAGTTTTGAGGCGATTCGAGCATTTTAACGGAATTTATCGATCTTCGAGTGATTGGATTTGAAATCTTCTTTCCTGCCTTCCCTAATTATATTAACGGAAAACCTCGAAAACTAAAACTCGCCTAAATCGCCTCAAACCAGCCTGAGAAGCTGGCAAACTACAAGAATACAACACAGCAACAGGGTAAGTCGTTTTTATTCACAAAACATTCGATTTTATATCTTCTAAAACATAACGTTGCGTTCCCATACAAACCCTTATAAATCGAGCCGTTGTAACACAATGCCGCTTATACCGTGACACTGTTTCTCTTATCTTTAGCTTGGGCGGCCTGTGTTCAGACTAGTTCTTTCAACCCCACAGATCAATATTGCTTTCGTAGTGCAAACGTTTATCATTAAAGAATTCCCAAACAGCAAAAAAGATCAAATAGATACCCACGTGAAAACAGTATGAAAGTGCCAGTGAAAAGAAAACGTAAATACTGTTTGTACAAGTGTTAAATGATCAAAGGTTGTGTAAGAAAGCTGCTATTTTTATTTACCTGAATCTCTGCTGCTCTAAAACCCTCAATTCCATTGACCGGTGAGTCATCATTGGACTTCCGGGTTCTGTGAGTCCAACCACGCGAACCTTCAACAACAACAACAACAAACAACACTTGTACATCAATTCTCTGCAAATACTCGCCTATGTAAAATCCAAAGACTTTCACTAAACCATTAAAACTAATATTTAAATCGTGAATATTACATGTCTGTCTGTGTTTAAGCCCAGTTAAATATAAAACGTTTCTGTTCCCGCTGCAAGCCATTTTCAACATGGTGGACTCGACCGACTCGTTCCCAGGGTCTTCTCGTTTTTCAAGATGGCGCCTTTGTCTGAAAAAAGGGAAGACCCTGGGACGAATCTGAGGAAGCGTCGGCGTCGGCGCGTTGTCGGCACGTTTATAATCGGCGCGGCCGCCGGAATAGATTAATAATAATAAACAGGTTCTTAAAAAACGCATTTCACATCACAACGAGGTCTCAATGCTTTTTACAGTCTTGTAAAATGTAAGATTATCAGCAGGTTTCCCGCCGACTTCCCGCCACTTTTGGCGGCTGCTGCAAATATTCCCGCCATGTTTTGTAACGAAAAAAATATCGCATTTCCTCTATATCTTTGAACGCGGATTCGTAGACCATTCACCAAAGTAGCGACCCCCCCGAAAGTTCTAGTTCGGCAAAAAACTCTAGTTCGGCGACGTTCAAATAAAAAAAAACTCCTCGCCCTCCTCCCTGAACAAAAGTGAAAACCACGCGAACATGTTACAGTTTTCGCTACTTCTATACTTTCGGTGATTCTAATTCTGTTCTACGGTAATCTTATCGCGTGGCGAACAATAGTACAATTTGGTAGTCTGGCTAGCCCTACCAACTAAACTTCCACTAAGCTAGCATTCTGATTGGTTCACACCGACTGCTCAGATGGATGCTCACGAATTAGTTTCCGCCGATTTTCTTATTTGAACCATTGTATTAAAGGAAACTTTTTTTTTCTATCAAGTAGAAACCTTCATGATGTTTGGCCGACAATTTTGGTTCAACTTCGGTTCTAAGGAAAAAGCACATGAATGTGCGTACGTTTGCCGAGAATGGAGTTTGCCGAGTTTTCCAAGAATGGAGTTTGTCAAGAATCAATGGATGCCTAATTTATCAAGGTTGTAAAAGAGCCAATATAGTAAAACTTTGTTAAACTAGATCGTTCGGTCTTAATTGCAGAAATATTTCTCTCATTCTTTTGTGTTGCAAGTATCTTTTTTCGACCAATATTTCGCCATGCATGCAATACATGTACGTGCAATACGGACCGGTTCACCGAGAACTGACCCATACAGCAATGCGAGCCGCGAGCTGCCTGACACAACATGTACAGTGTACAGAAATCCGAGAGCCATTGTAGAGAGTCGAACGAGGAAAAAACACGGACAGGCTGGACGAACGCCAAAAGGTTTGAAATTTTCGGATAAATAATGTCTAAGTTCAAACAAATATTGACAGAATTGCAGCATAAACAGCAAGCGATCGTCGTACCTTGCACGCAACACTAACTGCCCGGGCCAAAAGAGGATGAGAGTTGCTGAGAGTTAGCTCTCATTAGAGTTGCCTACAGCTCTCATCGACTTGCGTCAACAGACTGTCGTCAAGCGTGGGCCAACAAGGAGAGAAAACTCTCAATTCAACGACTCTCAAGACAAATTTGAGCAGGTTCATGAGACGCACCTGAGAGCCGCTGGAAAGCCGAGAGCGAGAGTTTGATCTCATCCCCGTTTGCCCTGGTATAGAGTTATGATTGAAAGTAGTTATACCCAATTTTTCTCTTGTCTGAAACTACTGCTGTAGAAACTGTGTCAACAATTATAAACCGGAAAAAATTGAACGAATCAGGCTTCCGGCGAAATATATTTTCAGATTTCTGGCTGTGTCGAGAATCGGGAGTTGGAGCATTTTACACTTGCATAATATATACTTACATATATTTTTAAAAATTACTGAAACAAACAGTAGTCATGTCGCTAAAATTTATATTGTTACAACATATTTATCTAACGGAAGGGCAATAATAGTTTGAAATATTTCGCACGGCACTTGCCTAGCACAATTAAATTAGCCGCGTGGAAATTTTTTAGACCTGACCTTTTTCCGTGAGGTATAATATAATTTCCTGCAGCACAAAACCTCGTCGATGACAGGTTACTGTAAATGTTAAGTGTACAAAAAGAAGTATGTTTGCGCAAGACACAGTAGATATGATAGTATATATCATAGTAGCTTTGCAGATCACTATAAATTCCGCACAACCGCGGTCAACACGCGCGCGCGCGCGCCATACTATTCCAGTTGCAGGGATCGATGTTACGGCGGAAAACAAATAAACATCAATTTTCCATGAAAACGGCTCGCGGCGGTGATAATTGAATTGGACAGTGTTTACTAATTGAAGGAGAACAATGCATTTAAATCATGATTATCTGAAGCGAACCACTTACCTCGGGGTTTTCAACGCTTAAGATTCTCCCTCGCCTACACCACCATCCGTTATCTTGACACCACGCTGTGAGGACAAGTAGCGGGAAAAAGCTGAGTGTCACAAACGCTTCCCACAGCTCGATTTCGTCCGGTGAAGACCACTTGAGCACAACTAGCAGCCATACGTATGCAAAGAGAGACCAGACAGAGGTCACAATAAATACACCGAACTCGCGAATTTTCTTCACGGTCCCGCTAGGAACACTAACCACGCAAATTGCCGTGATTAGCAACAGATTAAACGAAGCAGACCCTATTATTGTAAAAGTACCGAGGCCGTCCTTGTCCTCTTGTGTCGGGTCCGGGACATTTCCTAAATTTTGAACTGCCTCTACGACGGCCAGTAGAATTTCCGGGGCCGAGGAGCCAAGCGCCATAAGTGTTAGATTAGCGATGGTTTCGTTCCATACAAACACTTCCATCTCAACTCGTTCTTGTTTCTCTGGATCATAGCGTGTAACTGTCTTCTTCTTGCTCGTTATTACCTCGATACAACTCATGAAGATGTCAGCGATTATAGCGATCCCTAAAAATAAGTATAACATAGCAACTACGTACAAAAATCCGCGCAGACCTTCACTCCATAAGTTCTCTGCAGGCAAGAGAAGCCAACTCTTGAAACACGGCGGTGAATACTCGGCAACGTAGCCCTTCGAGTAATTTGTGAAGTAAACCATAATTGTAATTGACAACGTCCGTCGCAAAACAAACCAGTGACCTTTTCACACGGCTCAATCGAGAGAGTTCAGTCTCCACTCAAACACAATGAACTACAACTAGATCCACGATTGAAACGACGCCAAGCGCATGTAGCGAGAAATTTGCCATTCGTACAGCAATGTAGTGTGTGTTTTCCTGCCGGGTTATGCTCTCGAGGATATCATAATTGTAAAACAACATTACTGCCCCATCGCTCGCACGGCCTGCGGTGTTAACAGCCAGTCACTGCCTATCTGGTCAATTTCCTCGTCTCACGCTGTTTATAATGTCTATAATCGCTGTTGGTTTTCGTCGTCCATGTATTCGCTTCTGTGCGCTGTTTACCACCCCTGTATCAAATCATGCAACAAACAGAAAGAAAATGTCACGGCAATAACATTTACTTTTTCTGTCAAACACGGCCGCCGTAAGGATTTATGCAAGACGTCACCACCTGGTCGTCCTTCTAAAACCCGTTGTCCCGGTAACGGCAAACAAAAGCTCTAGCGCTCATCAAAGAGATTTGTTTACCCGAATGTCTTTTGACCGAGTTCAAGATGACATTTGTTTGAGATGCAAATGAAAATCCTTAGTTGCAATTATTGACTTTTGTTACCTTATATTGTTAACCAATTTTAATTGGAAATCGACCAGACATTTTCACCGTAAAAAAGTTCTTCCTCGTTTTAATTCGTCTGTTTTTACACTCAGAATCAAGAAAGATATTTTAGCGAAAATGCATGTTCGGTCCTGTTTAACCTTAAAGAGTTAAGCAGATGGAAAAATGCGAAATGGATCCGCTGAGTTTTTTTTACACTGATGTCAAATTATGATAATTTTTTACGAGGGAGTGATTTACGCGCCGCTCTGCGAGATTGAAAAATTAAGCAGCTTTTGTTCATATGCAGAAAACATTATTGTCGAAGCTTCCATGATAGTAATTATAAAGCCCCATTTCTGTCTGTTCGATATAATTACGGGAAAGCGTTTTGAATTTTGGTTTAGTGAGCATGGAAACGTGAAACACGAGTGATAAAGTTAGCATGTTATGTCGACCTTGTTTTATTGACTGTTCCACTTTACACCTACTTTTAGATGAAGAAAATATTTAATTACTATCGCAGGATTAAACCTCTGAACACGATTGAAGAGAGTATTCAATTAAAATTTCAATAAGCTTTCGTCGCTTTTTGTTTCTTTGGCTAAACTCAGTTCAGCTGTCAGTTTCGCAGTTAGTTTATCGACATTCTAAAAAGGGTTT
Source organism: Desmophyllum pertusum (assembly GCA_029204205.1). NCBI lineage: Eukaryota > Metazoa > Cnidaria > Anthozoa > Scleractinia > Caryophylliidae > Desmophyllum > Desmophyllum pertusum. Next base: position 1,057,802 of record MU825886.1, on the reverse strand, counting down.
TTTAGCCAGTTCAAACTTAAACTGCTCATTCTATGATTTCTTTTAGTGAACTATGCTGATTTATTTTTACCACAATCACTGCAGGAAATATTTCTTATAAGGGTGTTAATTGTTGGTAGATAGACCGTTGACATTTATATCTCGGCTCCTGTTATAAAATTAACTGTGATTATTCCGGAGTGTAGTATATCAATGACTTTTTTCAAAGCTTCCTTTTCAAATGAAATGTTATTTCAAGGCGAAATACAGTATACGGCGTCAATTAATTGCTACGGTCAGTACTTCATTTCTTCATAATAAACCTAGCAGTTCGTTAAGAGATTTCGTTATAACGAGATGCCCTTTTAAATTTAGTTGCAATTTGCGTTAGTGAGTTTTCTTGATAAGGAAAGAAAATCATCACGATTTTTTTCGAGCGCATGAAGTTATATATATAATTAAGGACAGTGGAATCCCGATTTCTCGAACCCTTCGTTTCCCTTGGAGGTTCGAGAAATCGGGATTCCACCGTATAGAAAACAATTTTTTTGTCTTTATTACACTGTCCGCCAGCGGTACCATCTGTTTATTCGAGTAAAGTAAATGAAGGGTTAAAGTTGACAAAAATATATTGGGACGGAAAAATAAATTAACCCAGCCGAAAGTCACAGACCTATAAGCCAACCTGAAATAATGATGAACAAAAACGCCCACATTTCGATACTGCGAGCTAGCCTGGCCTTTAAATTTAGCCGTGTTGATTTGGTGCACGCCCTGACTGAATATGTTTGTCTGTAATATGCTCACTTCAATAGATGCTGTTCTCTAAATTAAGCCTGCTTGGACGAAACGAGGGTGAGAGTTGTTGAGAGTTCAAACTCAGCGACTCTCAGCGCTTTCATCGACTCTCATGCGCTCTCGTCGAATTTGAACCTTCTCAACTTTTTCTTGCATTGATCTGAGAGTCGTCGACGGCTCAGGCTCGCTCTCGTTTGGATCGAGGTGAGGATAGTCGATAAGAGTTGAAGAAAACTCTTATCAAACTCTCATCCTCGTTTCGCTCGGATAAATGTTGTTGTTATTATCAAATCAAATCAAAATACTGAAACGCGATCTTAGGATGAATTTCAAGAGGCAAGGGGAACGAGAACACTGAGATTAAATGGAAGAGAAAATGGAAAAGCAAAAAAAATCGAGACAACTATACATGTTTGGTTATGCACTGCACTGCGGAAATAAAAAGTTGTTCACTCTCTAAAATTACATTTCCCTCTATTTTGAGTCATTTGGAAAATTTGACCGATTTCCGTAAAACGGTGTAAGCCGGCCTGGATCCGCGCCTGTCACGTAAAGTAACCAAAAGCGCATGCTTGTACTAAACTCGAATTAGTTAATGGCAGTACGATAATTCCGCGAATTTTTTCTTCTTTCTTTTTTCGCGGGAGGGGAGTAGGGGCGGGGAGGGCCCGGGGTGGGAATTAGTTGGGAACGCAAGTTCTTTCTGTTATGCCTGTAAGTCTTAAATCAGACGCTTCGTTCACGATTTTAATTTTCCACGCGTTGAGCTGTTTTAGCCGCGAGAGTTTTTCGAAAACTGACAAAAACACTGAGGGACTGTAAAGACTATATAATGAGATAACATAGTGACAATTGCTGTCATTACGCTCATAACGCTCATAATTTTGTAATATAACAGCAGTTTTCATCCGTAAGCAAGACAAGATGCGTTCAATATGCCGGTGTGTTGAGCTCGTTTGTGTTGAAACACTCGCATGATTTTCTATTTGTGCACTGACTGATTTTCGCAAGACGTGTGCAAGTTGTTGCGTAAATTATTTGATTTGTGCGAATTAACATAACATCCCCGCTGATTATTTGCCAACTCTTAACTTTCAGTAGTCATGCATGCGCAGTCTAAATATTCAGTATTTGACTTTCAAAGAACAACCTTATCAAGTCTAAGCGATTATCACCATGCATTTGTCATCTTTTACGCACGAATTCATCAATAATTCGCATTAACAAAAAATTAACTCAAAAGCTTTTTTTTTTTTTTTCAAAAGCTTTTTTTTTCTCGCTAACGTTTGCGAATGCTCAAATGTAAATGGCAGTTACCTGCACAATTTAACATTAAAAGTATGTCTTATAGCTTACCTTTAGAAGCGACATCCGCAGCTTGTATCAATATATTCGTGAAAACTCATTTTGCATTTTTGGCAGACAGTTAAAAGCTGTCAGCTCGCCGCCGTACACCTGTTATTCCCACAATTCACTGCAAGCCCGGGTCTCTTGCTCATACTGTGCAGCGCTGCGGGAAGACCAGCCGGTGGGGTGGGGGGGGGGGGGGGGGTATCATGTTAATGGTGGGGAGGTGCAAAGGCCTTTTTAGGGTTTGAAATTCGCGATTTGGGGATTTTTGGGGGGTTAGAAATTTTTTCAGTGGCGGATTTTTGTTGGCAGGAACTTTTGTGAGGGTTATAAAAAATAAGTCGCTCCCCACTTTGTAAAAATGACTTTGAAAAAATTGTTTTGGGTTACGTTATGGGCTGTTTGACTTTTTCTTCTTCGACTGTACACCATTGTCCCCATACTGAATTAACTAAAAAGATTTTGCTAGACACTTGGCATTTCAGGTGATGTACTGCCGACATGTTTTGATAATGATGACATAATAGTTCCAACAGGATGTTGCCTGTGACGTCACAACTCGTCGGAGGGGCTGCCCCCGGTCAAGCTGACGATAACAACTCGAAATAGCACACTTACACGATGTCGTCATTTGACTACAACTCCCAGAACTCACTTCGTTTTTGCACAAAAGCGCTGCCCCACTGCGAGGATATTGTAAGGCAAAATCAGACTGTTACAGTTTTCTGCATTAAAAAACTCTACCCGACGTAAGTCAACTTGCGGATTCTGAGTTTACGTATTTAGCCTAGAAGCAATTTGTGCACTGTTTTTTTTTTCAATGAATAACTGGTTTGTTTACTTAGATTTTCTCTTTTTAAATTGTTTTCTTCTTAATTGTATATATTTGTATCCTCTCTAGCTAGTGCTAATAAATGGTCTTTTAGTAAACGCTGTTTTCATAATACAATTTTTAGCCATGAAAGGCCCCCTAAACGACATAGGATGTCCGTCAAACTAGGCGAATAGAGCGTTTTTGCGATGCAATTTCGTTACTGAAGAGAATTAATATTAATGTTTAGTTGAGGTAAAACTAGTGATAAATAATGTATATTCTACTCGCTTTAATGCTACCTTCGAGCACGGTAGAAAAAAAATCCCTTCAAGATTGGATTAAAAGAAAATTGATCGATCGTTTTCCTCACAATTGATGCTATATTCCAGTGATAACAAGTATTATATAAATGAACCAAAGTAAACTTAAAGGTTTTCAAACGTGATTCATATGAACACAATTGCATGTTTTGGCTATACAGCTTTCAGTATTGTATGGGTCATCAATTGTTTAGGTTTTAAAAGTGCGCATGCAGGGCTTACCTTCATTATATTTTTAAATACCATCGTGGATGTATCCATGTTGAGGCAGTTTGATCGTAAAATCGCAATTTGAAAAGAGGCCGGACGCATAAACCTCCAGGGTATTTTCCGTAACGTTGCCATAACTACAAATACGTTTCAATTAAGGCCTTCCCTTATATCTATTTTCAGTGACCGAATTGCACGGTAAAATATATTTTTATTGAAAGTGGAAATTCTTTTCAGGAAATGAATCAAAAACATCGAGCTTCCAGCGACAAAATCAACTCGAGATTTATTTTACTGCCCAAGTTATGATTATATATTTTAATATGGTAAAAAAATATCGTAGTTTAATTTTTTTTTTGACGGATAGCTAAAGAAAAAAAATTGCATCTCGATGTGATATTGTTAAAATTTCTGGATCAATAAATGAATTTTTTTTTACGGTGGATTTGAAGTCGTCAATTTATCTTTCCGTGAAATCTAATTCGGGATGCTGCGAAACCGAACGAAGATTTCACCTTTGTATTTGTATAACAAACGCCGCAAAACAGAGGCCATTAGCTTGCATTAAACAGTTATATGCATGCACTTACCGGAGAGAGAATGTTAGCGTATAGACTGTCCTTACCGACGGCTCCGCTCATATCTCGAGACAAGTATATTTTGGGGTAGAGGATTTGCAAGCGATGTTAGTCAACAAGGCTCGTATAATAACGTATCGTATTAGGAATCGCGCGGTTTCGTATGATCTCGACTCGTTTCAGCGGCGGAACTGTGTGCGTACTTAAAGATAATTATGTTAATTATTCCCGAGATAGCAGGTGCTTTTTCAACTTCTGACACCAAGGGTGGGGAGGGTGCGGCGAAAAAAAGATTATCTGTCGGGCTTGTTTAGCTAATTGGATGGAAAATCGTTAATGATACTAAAAAGTATAACGAGTTTACAAAACAGAAATGCACCTTAGTTCAAAAGCCAGTGATTTTTTTTTGCATTGTTTTTTTTTTTGTGTAACCTAACCGAGTCATGGTAAATTATCCAGACTCTATTTAATTTCAATGAACAAAAAAAATTAAGCTGGATTGTTTCAAAGTTTATTTTTCTTTTATACACTAAACACAAAATAGATAAACACTTTAACAATTTACAGTGGTTGTCAGGGCAACAGGAAATGACGAACTATACGGAGACTAGACGTGAAAACGACGTCACCTTTTGTGCCAAGCAGAGATCAGCCCAGAGATCTATTGGCTGTTGAAACAAGGAAAAAAATATACTATCATTTTTTTTCCACAAGGAGTTCTTTTGTTTATAAACAGTTGGCCAAACAGGGATTTGAATAACTAAAAGTTAACAGTGTAAATATCGCTATAACGGTGAAAAAGAAGAAACAGCTTTCAAATTGCGAGTTCTTGCCTTATTACGCTATTGTTATTAAAAGGTTTCTTTCAGTCTGAAAATAATTTTGTACTTTGTTAAAAATTTCTTCAGGTAACTAACGAAATTAGCTTTTTCTTTGCAATCACGTGTTCCTGACTAAACTGTCCGAAACATGGCGTTTTAAAGACATTTTTAGCCTCGAAAAATCCCATTAGAAATAAAATAAAATATTTAATATTTTGTGGAATCCATCGAGTTTCAGAAACGCGATTACAAATGTCCTCGATCGAAAAGTTAGCTGTGAACCCGAGGTGTAAAAAAATATATTAAAAATATAGCTCTCTGTTTTCTAACGAGTCCATAGTTCCTAATTCGTCGTTATTACTGGCATTCTCTTGAGGATCTTTAGACAAGGGATTAAGTACTTCATCACAGCCTTCCTTTTTCTTGTTGAGCGCACAGGCTACATATTCCTTGATGCCCTCCTCTAGAAAGCTTAATGGTGCTGACCCTTGGTATAAGACCTGAAGATGAAAATCCTTCAAACTGAATGCTTTTCCAAGCTTTTCCTCGGCGTATTGTCTCAATTTCATGATGTGCATTTGGCCGATCATGTAGGAGGTGGCTTGTCCCGGCCCGCTCTGATACCTGGTCACCTCCTTTAACGTGATGTCGCTGTCGTCCCATAAGTATTTTTGGAACATCTTGAGGGCGTCGTCTCTCTTGAGTCCCTTGTGGTGTAATCCAGTGTCCACAATCATGCGAATTGCGCGCCAGACCTGCGGTGCCAGAGAACAAACAGACCTTAAGCCTGGTTTACATATACGACGCAAGCACAAGCATAAGCGCAAACATAAGCACAAGAGAGTGTTCACACGTGCGATAAGCACAAGTACAAGGTAACATACGCAGGCGCAGTGCCTTTAAATTTTGATCAATATCAGTTGCAACATCCAATATGGCGGATCGTGCGCGCTTTCTTGTGCTTATGCTTGCGTTATCCTTACGTTATCCCGGTTTGCATGAGCGACGCAACGACGCAAGCATAAAAAGGACATATTTGCTTTTCTTGTGCTTGTGTTTATGAATTTCCTCCCTTACCTGAGATTTCAACATCCCATATTTGTACAGCGGTTGTCCCTCGTAGGTATCAGTATCATAAGCAATGAGTGGGTTCTCAGCATATAGTGCCAGCCCTCTATGAACGCCGTGTATGACGTCACTGACGACAGCCAGCCGATCACTCCCTGCATGTGTCTTGGAAGTGTTCGATGTGACCTTGTACCTATAAGATTAGGCAAAATAAGTTCTTTCAACGTGAAGATCATCCTCGGACACCCAGGGGCAGATAATTGGGGTGGTAGGAAGATAAAACGGTCGAAATCGGTGCCCATTAAATAAACTTTCGCGCGCACCGATGTCGCCCGTTTTTGGTCAGGTCCGAGGATGCGTGAAGATGACACTAGTCTCCCGAGTATTGGTTTTTGTCGATGAAAATTGAGGGAGCGGTGACGTGGCCAAGTAGTTTAGGTCACTCGATTTGTTCTATTTGGAATATTTTACAGTGTCCACAATTAATAACATATTTAATGCATGGATTATATACCAAATAGAAAACTTTTTCCGTGTTTCCATAGAGGTTATGGTAACACGAGTGAAGTTTGGGAGAACGCCGAGAAATGCTGTTGTGGCTCGTGTTTCCACAGCAATTTCGAGTTCTCACAGACTTTCACGAGTGTTACCATAACTCTATGGAAACACTGAGAAAAGGTTTTCTATTGTTTTTTATGAAATATAAACACGAAGCAATTTTCTATGTTTCCATAGAGTTATGGCAAATGGTTTTGAGCCAATCAGAGCGTGTGTAGTAACTTGTTTATTTCATAAAATTGATTATAAACCTGTGTCTGGCCACTGTACTAACCTGAGTATGGTGCCCAGGCCTTGCTTCATGAGCATTGACGCTCCACTGCATATACCGAGGCCCAGGTCTCTCGAGAAAGAAAGGTATAAAGTACTTGGCATTCCTACTGCACGCGCTGTCGCTGCTGAAATAACTCGGCACGCCAGCCGAAGGGTTGAAGTTTGGCACCATTTCTAAAGGGCAGTTTGGCGTTGTGTGTTTCTTTCGGTGAAATAAAACATCTGTGATGTTTTGGGATCTAGCATACTCATGACCTAAATAGAAATGGATCAAGCTCATTAATAATTCATCAAGTTATAACAGAGGAAATCATAACCGTGATGGAGGGTTGATTTATGATTTTATTTCTTCGTTTACTTCTTAGTTTCAGTCTTATTTGAGAAAACGGCAAAACATTCGAGACAGTGTTTCATCCGATTTTCAAACACCTCGAATTTCGTCAAAAATACTCCGCTGCGCGTCATATTTTCAACTCTCTTCTCGGTGTTTGGAAATCCGATGAAACACTTTTTCTCGTGTTTGATGTATCACCGCTTAAAGGAGAAGGTCACTCCAGAAAGCGCATTTTTTTCTCACTACCATTAAAAAGTAAATATGAAGATTAATTATTGACCGTAGTTTGAAGCGCTGCGAGCAGCTCCAAACTGTTGTAACAGGTCACAAAGGGATGGAAGAGGAATTACATTTCATCGTTTGCCGTTAATTGAAAAGATCTTGCCAAGAAATGGCTAGTTAAACTCTCACAGCGCTTCACGCCAATTAAGCCGGTTGCATGGAATGACGTCACGATTTCGCGGCCAGGTTGCTGAGTAGTCTTCAAAATTTCGGCGGCCGTAGTCGAATTTTTCGACACTTTGAAGGCCAATTTCGTGAGGTTATGAGGATCTTTGGAACTTCAAACTACGGTCGTAATTAATTTTCATATTTCAGTGAGAAAAAAAACTGCGCTTTCTGGAGTGACCTCTCCTTTAAACAAAGGAAGCTGCTTCACCATTTCTTAATACAGCAGTTACCTCTCGTGTCTCCGTAAACCATCGTTGAATGGCTTGCCAGCGGACTGGACAGTGCTCTTTAGCTTTTTCAGCAGAACTGCAAAGTTTAAACGCCTTCTTGTCGGACTCATGTGGTGGAATCGAAAACATTGCTGAAGAACATTTCAGAACTGTTGAGCATTTTCAAAAACTCATCCCTCGCTGTATCGTTATCCTTTTGGCCAGTAACTTGACGCGCTACTTCAAGGGCCTAAAAGATTGAAAAAAATACGAGAAGTAAAGTGCCAATTAATGGTTTGATAACACAAAAATACTAGAAAAACTGCAGTTAGTGCAAAACACGCTGTTTCCTCAGCCAATCAGGTGCAAGGGTGACGTACGCGCGTTTTCCCGCGCTTGGCGCCGGTTGCACATTTCGGCTTCGAGTTCTGATTGGTTTATTGCGTCACCTGTATTTCTTGTGATTGGCTCGCTGTATATTTAAGTAAACATTACCTCAGGATAGAGTTTATGGAGCATCTTGTATCCAAGCTCATGCACCTCATCCGGGGTATTGTTTGTGGTGGTAAAATACGAAAGAATTTCGACGTAAGCCTTCGATCCGTTCAGCGGTTCTCCTGACGGTAGCACTTTAGTGGTTTTCTGCGTGACGTCTGCGCTTCCGTTCACGTACACGAAGGAGACTGGGAGGAAGGATAAACCACTGGACACGTTGCTCGGCACACAGTGCTGCATGTGGTCGCTCTCTAGGTACCTGCAGAGATGTGTACACAGTTTTAAACCTGGTTCCTACTTGTGCGATAAGCACAAGCACCAGAGAAATAAATTTTTCCTTTATCTTCTGTTTATACTTGTTGTGCTTATTCAGTTATAGTAAGGTAAAGGTGCGGGCCAAACTGACCCAACTGCCCAGAGCTTATCCCGGTTTCTGCCCGTTAGCATGAAGCTAGCCTGCGTAGCTGGCGGTCTTGTTGGCGCGCGCGAAAAAGTACCTCCCCGAGACCTCCCCGCCCCCAGACTCTCGCCGCTTCAGAATTTTTACTTCGTGCGCGCCAACAAGACCGCCAGCTTACGCAGGCTAGCATGAAGCCGACTAGGAGTATTGCTACTCCCCTGGAGGGATGCTAGTCCATCGCAGGTTACCCCCTCATAGTTCTCCGGTACTCATTTATACTCCTGGGTAGAGAGGGCCGGGCACTGTGAGAGTTAGTGTGTCTTGTCCACAAGAACTGCAGCACAGTGACCCCGGCATGCAGCGCGCTAACCACTGATTAGGCCACACAAAAGGGAACTGACGTGAAATTGTCCGCCAGACATAAAGGGAAAATGTTTCTACTTAATAGAAAACAGTTTCTTTCGTTCAATGTTAAATAAAGGAAATCAGTGGCGAAATTAAATCGTGAGTGGTCCATCTTGGCATCTTCGGACGGCTCAGGGAACCAATCAGAAAGCTCCTTTTGATCACGGGTCAGTTTTCCATATAATAATGCTGCGTTACCTTAAAAAGGCATGAATTGGTCGCCCGACATACTCTAACACGCTTTCATGGAGTGACCGTGAAGCCGTCTTTCCCTCGTGATGTTTTGTCCAGTCGTTCAATTGAGTTGTCTTGTTTTCCAAGTTGGATAAAAACTCTGGTTTTAAGATCTCTTGCATGTATGACTCGTTGAAAACACCTGCAATACCAACAAACCACAGTGAAAAACACATGTATTACTGTCTAAACGCTTTGCCGTGTTCTGCTTATGGAATTCAGCAATTTTAAAAGTGATTTTTAGAAACTCTCGAGGCGCGTTTGTCACGCGCGTGGCTTTTGGAAACTATCGAGGCGTATTTGTTTTTCGTGCGCATGTATAGTACAACACTTAGCCATTTGTGAGGTCTGTCCGAGTTAATTACAACCTAGTCTTTGATATGTTAAATTATATAACCGTTATTGCGTTTTCTCACGTTACTACTGTTCTCTGTAACCTTTTTGCCTTCGTAAACCGCCATACGTAGGCAAAGCCACTGAAACACTGAAATAATTGTGCAGTTTAACACCAAAACAACCGAATTTAAAAAGACGTTAACTAGTCACCGTATTTTGTATTCTTGAATTCGCATGGCTATGACTGCTATCAGAAACTAATCACGATAAGCTTCTGCTGCTATAAAATAAGAATGAATCGCGCGCAAGTTTCCGCCATTGCCATCTGAGAATTGAATAAAGCCCGGGCCAAACAAGGATGAGAGTTGGCTCCCATGAGAGTTTTCTTCAACTCTCATCAACTATCATGAAGCGTGGGCCAAACGAGATAAAACTCTCAACGACTCTCATGAAACTGATGTGAGCAGGTTCAAATTCAACGAGAGCGCAGGAGAGTCGCTGAGAGTGCATGAGAGTTTCAGGTCAAACGAGAGTGAGACTTTGAACTAGTGAACTTGCTCGCCAATGGACCACGGTGTTGTCTGCCTTCTGTGTGAGTAACAACAACAATAATAGATACAACAACATCATCTCTCATGCATCCGGCCAGTTTGAGTGGACCAAGAAACTCATAACTTTCTTCATGAATATTTTCCGCGCGTCTTGTGTAATAATTAAATGTTCGTGTTCTTTGATCCAAGTAATAATCCCATTTCCTTTGATATTTTATTATTTACTGTTCTTTGACAGGGTCAATGATAAATATTTTTTGTAATGATGGGTAATACGTTTTGAGAGCCAGATTAAAAAGCCGTGTTCCTTTGTTCGTTTGTGCAAATATTTATAATTAGTGTACACCGCACATTCCATTTTAGCTCACAAGTCAGTAGTTTAGCATACAAAGACTATGTTACGCTGCCCGAAAAAAACGAAAACGAAAAAGTTTTTTTTCATTTTCTAACAGAACCTGGCAGTATGTGAACGCTGAAAATTGAGCAGAACGCGGGCATTTTCAAGACGAAACGTTTTGCTCGACAATTAATGCAGAGTATTATTACAAAACACTTTAATTTACACTTGAAATTAAATTCTTAAGAAGCCAAAGTTGGACAATCAAACGCGTTTAATTGAGAAACGTTCTGAATGGGAAGACACCTATTACATACGCTTGTCAGTACTGATGACATTATAATCCTCATAAAGACCTTTCACTACTTTATAAACGGCTTCATATTTGAATAATTTAACCTCAAAAATCATTTCCTGTTCGAAAAGAAAATGTTTTTCGACAGTAATGTTCTAAAAGGGGTAGAAAAACGGTTGAAGCCGTTTAAAATCTTTGTAAAAGTCTTTCGTGTCCTCTTGGAAAACTTACTTCAGCGACAAACAAATAAATCGTGCAACCCAGCTGTTGTCACATTAGAAACGAAGGAATTGTATAAAGATTAACAGAGCTTGTTCCGTTTTTTTTCTTTTTAGCTGACTATAATAAACTTACCGTTCGGTCCACTGAATGAAATGTTAAGGTAGGATCTTTGTATAGCGTCTAGTCCCGCTCGGCATTCCTGTACGCTGCGCACCATCCCAGCCTTGACACCGTATCGCAGGTTTTCGGTGTAAGTCGTAAATGTTTGTTTACCTCCGATAACTTCTCGATCAGAATCTCCAATTCACGCGTGTCGGAAGGCTTGAAAAAGGGTAGGGTCCTCTGCAATGATGCCCCAACATTGCAGATCGGCTGCCAGCAGAAAACATTTGGTCCGAGAAGAAAATCTCCGAAATAATAATTTCCATCAAAAGGTGTTCCAAAAACATGCTTTAGATAGTGTCGAAGTTGCGCGAGGGCTTTCCTTTCTCTTGATTTCAGCTTTTTTTCGTCGATGTCCATTCCATTCAGATCTCGTAGGAGGGTTTTCGCTGTGTTTGTGACGTGTTGAAGGTTTGAAGGACTCGGATCATACGATTTGTACTTAAGCTGAACTTCTGATGCGCTCACTTTAGGTTTATAGGCGATTAAAAATGGTTGTACGTCGAACGTTTTGTCTTGTACTTTTTGCAAAAACGCCACAAGGCCTGACCGCTTTGCTTCCTCAGAGTAACTGCATCTTTCTACCTTCTTTTCGCGTTTCCCTTCCTTCACCTTTGGTTCCTCGCAACGGCTGTTATTTCTCTTGACAAGCAAAACTATTCCTGTAATCAAGCAAGCGATGCCGACCAGTGAAATAGCAGTCGCAAGGATAAGAGTTTTCCGCTGTCTTGTTTGGAGCCCGCTCTTGTTCTCGTCTCGGGTAGGGCCAGTTTCTCCATAATACGTCCAGAACTACACTAAACTGTCAGAATATCACGATCTGACTCTTGCAGCCTCAGGGACTGTAACTGAATAATCTCCGCTCTGTTTCGCAGCCTTTCAGGCTTTATGATTTGTTTAGATTATTCTTTTGCTTGTTTAACACATTTGACTTCCCAGCGCTGAACCAATCATGTGGTATTAAAAATTTAAATAAACTGCCTTTGTTCTATTCGGTCAAGATCAGAATAAGCCCTAATATAACAGCTTGAGCGAAGAGAAGGATAAAGCAATAAGCTATACACGGTGTGGCCCGCTGTACAGATAAATAAACAAATTGAATGTATATACGTAGAAGTCCAGTTCCGCCTTTAATAGATTTTTGATATTAATTTTGACGCCTAAAAGTCCAAATCCGGAATCGAAATGAGCTCGAGGTTGACAGAGTGGACTAATCAAAACATAAATAAACCAGCAGTAACTACAGATTAAGGAAGTACTTTCACCTCTCTGAAATACTGTTAAATTCAATAAAAAGCCCGCGGTATGTATGTTTGACGGTATTGAATGCTTTATATATTTCTTACATTTCAGTTTCGAAATGGTTTCAGTTATATTTATCAAGCAAAACTAGCTAGAACAATGCATTCAGTTTTTATTGGATTGTTCAGCGCAATGGCTAAGTGGATTTGACTGTCAGCAAGCTCAGAACAAGCATAAATAAATAAACAATAACCGCCATTTGGCGCGGAAATATTTAACAATTATCACCTGATACTAGCTCATACGTACGTTTTCCCTTAAATTAATCCCCTTAAACCTTACGGTGTCAGTATTAACGGGGTTTGACTGTATTTAGAAGCAGATTTCTTGCATACCCAAAATTGAAGCTTTAAGGTTTTTTTATGACGATCTTTGATGCTGACTAACAACCAAGAAGACGTAAAGAAGTGCAACGTTGGTAACCAACATAATCCACTTTTTATTTACTAATATTAAAATACACAGGATATATTAAAAGTACATGATTAATCCTCACAAATCTAAACGTAATGATTACTGAATACACAATACAATACAACAGAAGGTTGGATGTCAGCCAGAGGGAGCTATTTACCGCCATAAAATCTTCGACCGAACCCGGTGTCTATTCTTTCAAGACTTCAGCCTAAATCAAGGCATTCCCTTTTCGCTAACTCATGACGTCACGGTTATGGCGACGGGTGACGTCACCGGACGGCTTTTCAGAGGGAACGCGTACTCTCGCCCAGACTATTCCCAGGACCTTCCTCACGATTCGTGCTCGCCAAAGAGAGAACGCGTAGGGACTAGGAACTACACGACGACGAAAACGCCCCAGACTTTAGACTACGAGTAGTTCCAGTTTTCTCTCGAGAAAAGAAAATGGCCGCGCCTGAAATAGAGGCGAGCGAGGCGAGAGAAATGTTTCTACTCCTGCCTCGCCTCCAGTTTTTACGCGGCCAATTCCTCCCATGATGAAACTGGGGGCTACTTGCAGTCTGACATGGAGCAAATGGTTATATTTTCAAGCATAAATGTGAACAAAACAAGAAGTTTAAAATCACAAGAAAATGATCTAAATGATCTAAGAAAAGCAGTTCCATATACGTGGGTCTCTTCCAATGATGATTTTTGAAGTCTATTTTTAACTTTCAGTCCATAGCTGAGCTATTTTAAGAGCGCTACCTGATTGGTCAGTTCGGGTAATGTGATATCGGAGCCTCGATCAGAAGGAAATTAAAAATAACTTTAACAAAACTCGAAGGAAAAGTGATAAAGTTTCAATTTCTTTTGAGGATCAGAGGCAGCTATCCTCCTTTATAAACGTACGTATGGGATTACTGTTTACGCTTAAAACATCAAATCTATTAAAGAAAACGTAAAATTTTGCGTCTTTATGACGTCATAACTTTGGTATTAATGTGAATTTCAACAAATACATACGTCGCTTTATGCATTGCAATGTTCTTTAATCATTGGCATTGTTTCTAATGTTTGAGTTTTAGGGGTTTTCTGTCCTGGTCGCGTGACTTGCCAAATATGGTCGTGACTTAAAAATCTTGAAGGGACTTTCAATTGAACAAACATGGCCAAACAGCTTATATGTAGAAGTTGGAGATCCAAAGATATGATAGTTTGAAGTCTTCCTAAAAATAGAGTGGTAGTTAAGAAGGACCCCCCTTAACAGCATGGCGCGAAACTATTACTGACTAGATTTCAAAAAATTATCATGGGCGGGTCTTGTTTATATCTATTATCACCAATATAAATCTTCTAACCCTTTCCCCAGAGTCCCTGTATCTAAAATGGACCAAGCAAACGTAATCTAATTAATGTGTTCAAAACCTATTTAGTTAGGTTTAAATTAAAATTGTTTTATGCATAAACGTTGCCCACCGAAAATTCAGATTATGATTTTTCGTCTAATTTTCAAAAAAAACTCGAACCCAGTTTAACTAAACATGTTAAGTTGGCCGGTATGGAAAACAAGGTCGTTTGCAGCTTGGTTGTCGCGTGCCCGACCAATAATTGATTACACGAACCTGCGATTTTTGTCAGAGGTTGCTTGAGCAACGCACGTTTATGTACGCGTACTCATGTGACAACATTCGGCTTCATGTGCATTTTTCTGATCGAGCAATCTTCGTTTACGCAACCTACACTTGTTTCCCCGATCTACTATAGCTAAAGTATGGAAGGCGATACAGTTGAACTTCCACTAACGGCTACCTCTCTATAACGGCCAGAATTCTTTGTCCGACCGTGCACTTGACTCTTGACTCTCTCCATACACTTGACTCTTATTGAAACCTTGCTACAACGGCCACCTCCTCTCTACAACGGCCAGTAAATTAATTCTTCTGCCCTACGGTGGCAGTTATAGAGAGGTTCAACTGTAGCCTCGTTATAGACGTGAACTGTACAGGATAAAAAATAACTTTTGACATGAAACCTTTTTGATCGAGAGCTAATCGGAAACAAGAGACTGTATAATCTATTGTCGGAAATCAATACAAAGAGGCTTGCAACTTCAAGGTCCTCTTCAAAGTAAACTGTGTTAGACTTTAGTGTTATCTGCATCACCATCTGGTGAACGATCCTCGAGAGGGATCCCGTTCATGTCGAGATTTTCCTTTTCCTCGTCTATTACGACGTCTCCAAGTTCCTCCGCGGTCACGTACTTATAGAAGTAGGACATGATACCAAATATGATGGCGACTACTCCCATCAGACCTCCATACAAGAACATCTCTTTTTCCTGCAGAAAAACAACAAATGAAATATTTTTTTCATTTCCATAGTTTTAAGAAAATAAATTTTCCATACAAAAAAAAAAACAGTTTCATTTCATAGTCACGTGACTTACCACTCCTATGACCGGCAAAACTGAGGCCAAAATGACGACTATGAGATCACCAAAAGCAACTGTTAACAGCCAGAAGGACTGGAGAACAGACTTCATGCTTGCGGGAGCCTGGAATATAAAGAATGTTAGACTTAAAAACCGCGGGCTCAGTCCTGTCTCGGAGGCTGGATTCGCCATCAACTGGTACCTGTTCCCCGAATGAACAGGTTAGAAGCACTTTAGTGCAGTGAACACTGAAACACTGAGGTGTGTATTGAAGTAGATGCTCGTTTATTGGCCTTTATTTTGGCTTTGTTGGTGACTAGCAGCATTTTGAAAATAAACCGGCCTCAAGAACAACTTATTTTTTAAAAAGAATCACGTGTTTCGGTGTGAACATGCTGTTACTCACCTGCGAGTAAGCAAAGCCCAAACCAGTCACGGAGAACATGACTTCAGACGCGGTCAGCACAACATACTGGGGAACTTGTAACATGCGTGACACGGTTGTACCGGGAGCATCCTCGTACATTGACGTATCGAACTGAATGGAAAGAAAAGTGGAATAACGGTCAGGATAGGCTGAGAAATGTCGTAAATAAAAACGTTAAATAACAGAGAAATTCTGATGTAAACATGATTTTTCAGCTGAGAGTGGTATTATACCGAGTTTTCATATATGTCAATGATAACAACTGCTTCCTTTCAAAAACAAGATGACGGGCATTTCTGTTGTACTGTAAAAGCTAAAGACAGAGTCTGTCTTGAAGCTTCGGTGGCCTACCATACCAGCGCTCAAATCCAGTTTCTGGAGCATGAAGAGGCTAGGAGTATTGCTACCCCGCCTGGATGGGATGCTAGTCCATCGCAGGTTTCCCACCAGAACTTTTCCAGCCTTCCCTAGCAGTTCGCCGCTATCCATTTATAGTCCAAGGCGGAGAGACACACTTCATTATGAGAATAGTGTCTGGCCCAAAAACACAACACAATGACCCCGACCAGCGCTTGAACCTGGACCGTTTGGTCCAGAATCCAACGCGATAACCGTTAAGCCACCGGGCCTCCTTTTGGTATCTTGGTGTTGACTGAATAACGAGCATATTGAAGTGGTACATTACACAGTACACTTTACCTTGGTGGAGGCAGGATCGTCCTCGGGCGGGTGAACAACCACAGTATAACCACCAAAGTTACCAAACTTGATTTTCCTGTTTTGCTCCTGGAAGGTAACATTTTCAACGTAGCGTGTCAGTCGACCTATGGCCTTATGTGCTACGCAGCGCGAAGAGGCTTTAAAAGTTTGCAAGAGGTTACGTTTTTCGGCGCTTACCATCGGTTAATCGTTTCCCGCGGTTACATGTTTTCCCGCACATGGTTTTCGCCAAAGCAATTACAATGACCCATCACAACAAACGCAACAAAACAAAACGAACCAATGAGAACTCGAAGCAAATACACGTAACCGACGCCAAGCCATTACCATTACCAAGCGCGGGAAAACGCGTGTGACCAAGTCGCGATTGGTTTTGGTTTTACTGCTTTACATCTGATTGGTTGAGTAGGTGGCGCGTGCCAATCAGAGCGTAGTAAAGCAAAACCAAAGCAATTCAGGATTACTTTCGGTTTTAGGTCTATGATTGACATTAGTACTGAAACCGCTTTTTCAGTTACGTCTGGTCTTATCAGTAAGCACTCACCATGGAATGAAACTTTGTTCCATTGCTGGCATGCATGATAGTGTTTATATAGTACCTAAGGAGAAAAAAAAGGATTTTAACTGTTTGTGACGTAAAATGTTCATTATTTTCCTCTTCCAATGTAGACTGGATTAAGCGCTCTGGGCCCGTCTGTTCAAAGCAGGATGAGCGCTAACTTCACGGCTGAATTCGAGTTCATTTTTTACTTTGACTGATCTTAATTTGTTACTTAAAATTACGAAAATTGGTTTAACTATTAATCCCGCCCTAGCGTTGAAACAATCGGTTAGCGTTACAACCCGCCTTACCAATTTCCGTGCAGAAATACAAGAAGTTAACGAATTGCCGACGATGTCAACTAAAAAAGGGCGAAACTCTCGGTGATAACCAGGACTCTTCAATCCAAGATTGATGGCAACATTCAAATTATATTCAATGGATATACTTCGACTTGTACTATTTGAGAATACAACAACAACAACAACAAACAACAACAACTTTATTAATGTGGCTGCGGAGAAGAAAGGAGGGAGGGGGGGGGGGGGTAGGGGGTCAGCAGTCAGTACTTACTCTCCAGTTCCTATCAGACTATATGATGAGTTGTCCCCCCAATGTTCTTCAAAACAGTTGGCTTCACGTTATCGAATATGGACTTAAACTCCACGTCCACTCTCTCGGGCAACTTATCTCCACCAGAGTATATCACTCTAAAGAAGAAAAAGCAAAATGGAGTCCATTTATTCCTTTCGATTTTGAAGGTTGTGTGTGTGTGTGTGTGTGTGTGTGTGTGTTAATGGGGGAGTGAAGAAATTGAATCGCAGGCTCATAGAGCGATTTTCAATTGAGTGTCGTAAAACCAAAACCAAAGCAATTACAATGGCCAATCACAACAAACGTACACAACGCAATGAGCCAATGAGAGTACGAAGCAAATACACGCAACCGACGTCAAGCGCGGGAAAACGTGAGCGACCAAGTCGCGGTTGGTTTTGGTTTTGCATTTGATTGGTTGAGCAGGTGGCGCGAGATTTTTTAAACCAATCACAGAGCGTATAAAGCAAAACCAAAGAAATGTCAAACATTATTGTTTAATAGTAAGTACAAAAAGCTCTTTCTGTTTATCTAAACGAGAGAAAGTTTCAATGACAAGATGGAAAAAACTGAGTCAATACATACCTCACTCGAGTTTCAGCTTTGTTAATGTCTATATCCGGCAGTTTCATTGAAAACTAATACAAAGTACAAAGACACAAAATTGTCATACAATTACAAAATGAAATGACGTAATTGAAAGCTTCATTGTTACTCGTACCCATGATCTTTCGAGAAAGAGAGAAGAGAAAGAGAAAGATACTGGGAACGAGTTTGCGTAGTTCCATTGCGAACAGCTGAATTACACAGGCAAACGTAACGTTACCTTGTCCAACATAATCTCGTTGTTGGAAATTTCTACAACGGCACTGTAAACCTTCATATCGTCCAGCTGTAAGCTGACGCGCTTTTCTGGGGCGTTACATCCGTCACCACGGACAGCAATGGTAAAGTTCATCAGGCCGGATTGACCAACAAACACTTGTGACCTCTGCGTTGAAACGGGAACAAAGAAAATTAACGAAACAGTTACATTGTGTAACATTTCCTATGTTTCTATGGAGTTTTAGTAGACACTCGCCATATTTTATTAATTTCAAATTCGCGAATGTGATTGGTTCTCTCATCGTTGACTATTCGCGGCTATAGTTCACCACTAAATTTTCTCCGATTCTGATTGGTTTAAATCGATCACATGACGTGATAGTGTTCATCTGTCGGGCAAAAATACCCGGATGGATAGTACTCGACGGTGAGATTTCTTCTTCGCATGAACAAATTTTGTTCTGCATTAAGCGGGTTTCTTGTATTTTTGCTTTTTTAGACGTCTTGTCTTGTCTTGTCTTGTCTCGTTTTTAAGTGAGCGGAAGAAAATTTAGTGGTGAACAATAAAGACAATAGAGAGTGTTTTTGTCGACTCGGAACTATCGGTCTGATAGTTTGATCTTCTTAAAACTAGCATATAAGCTCGAGAAGCGATATTTGTTTTAAGAACATTAAATTTCCCTGGGAACGAGGTTGCAGTTTTAACTTACCTCTCCGTATTTGAGGTCCACCCTGAAGAAGGACTCTCGGTCGATAGAGACTGGACACGGGCGCTGTTAATGAACTCCATGGTAGTTTGGCCTGCTCCTGGTGTCGCGGGGCCCTCGCCAATGGTCTGAAGAAAGTAAGTTTCATAATTTAATAGTCGATGAAGCAAGTTCAGAAGAAAGAAAACTATTTTTTTCGGAGCTGTTGTAATAATGTTATTTTGTTGAACTGAGGGGACCCCCACCAGACTATTACGACTTGACAGTTTGCAGGCTCCCCCCCCCCTCCCCCTCGCCTTCACAGTTTAGTTTGGGTGGCTTGTTGTATTGTCATGAAAGAAAGTTATGAATAGGTTGAGAAAAAGAAACACAACAGGAGCATCATACTGGCTCAACAGGACGTCGGCGCATTGAGCTCCGGTTTCCGTAGTTTGAAGCGACTAGGAGTATCGCTACTCCCCTGGATGGGATGTTAGTCCATCGCAGGTAAACTTCCCTAACAATTCGACAGTACCAACTTAAACTCCTGGAGGAGGGAGGGGAGGGAGCGGGGGGGAGAGAAATGCACATAGAGTAAAGTGTCTTATCCAAGAATACAAGTTCAGTACTAAATCTCAGGCTTCAACTGGTTTGGAACCGTAGTTGTTGTTGATTTTTTTTTTCAATACCTGGATCTGAATCTGGACGAAGGCACAGATAACAAACGCTATCCCGGCGAGTACCAGTCCTCCAGTCATCTTCCTCAAGGCACTAAAATACGGAAACAGTCAGAGTAAGAAAAGATTTAGGGTAACATACAAATTCTTCTTTCGAGCTTAGTCGACCCTGGAGGGTAAATAAACAACAGGCGTCTGTATTTGCGCGATAAATTATTATAATTAATTATTTCCCCACTCCAGAGAAGCAAGGATTCGAGCCGAAAAATTCCATACTGATGACGTAGCTCTACAAAGATCTGTGTAGTGTCTCTGATTGGTTGCTACTTACCTGAGTGGCATCTGACATCGCTCAAACATGGGATAGATTACGCCATCATACAACGGAATAAGAATTAGCACAAGAATCGGATTCAGCGCCTGAGAGAGATGAGAGAGAAAGAGTTGTTTATAGCAGCTATAACCCAAGAAAGAAACATCGGGAAGGTCAGCAATTTGGTTCCTCCCCTCCCCTTTTCAATATTCTCCAACATTGATAGAGAGGAGAGGGGCCTCTCAAACAGTTCGTTTCTGGTTTTAACTGAATTGAAGTCAAAAATAACTGTAAAAGGGTATATTTCTACAACCTTCCCAGCTAGTTCTGTCTTGGATTGTAGGCTCAGAATCAAGAATCATCAGCTAATCTTGGTTTGGACTGTGGCAATAGCCGTTAGTTACTATTGGATGTATAGAAAGATGTTCCAGCGATATACTGACCTGAATCTGATCCGAACGTATTGTAAAGCCACCCTAACAAGAAAAAAAAATCAACGGAACGGTTACAATCAGAATTGCAAAGATCACTGTATGAGGGGACATGAACATACAGCTAAATATCTCCCTATTTTAAACTCATTTTTCTCCCTTTTCCCATATTTTTTTCGGCCGTTTCTGACCGTTGTAATCATTTTGTATGTAATCATTATGTAGCTTACCAACCGGAAAGCTTTGCCTGTGAATAAATATCTTACCAAATCTCCATCCATCTGCTCGGCCTGGAGAGTCCAGCTTGACCCCTGAAAAGATGTAAAGAACATGATTTGTATAAATGAAAAAGCATTTCTCCACTGTTCAAGAATCCCTCCCGTTAAACGCATGAACCGAACAGTAATATAAAGAAAGAAGTTTTTCGCTTTGGAGAAACGAAGCTCGCAAACTAAGCTTACCAGCCTTGAAGTCAACCTGTTGAAAGAACACCAGAAAATCCGTCTTCATTCGCAGGCTACCTTGAAGTCCTACTAAACTGATTTTTATGTTATTGTGTCGTCACGCAACGCAGCGCTTCCCAAGGAGACGTGTTGGGTGACGACCTAAATAACGCGTAACGGGTGCTATAACATATTACAACGTTTTACCTGTTGATGGAAGAGGGCCCAGAACACAGGAAGAGGAATGTACATCTTCAGCACACGGAGTAACAATTTGATGTCGTTGATTTCCTTTTGCTGTGCAGAATCAAAAGCATTTCAAACTCATTAAAGATGATTTACAGTCTGCACTGCGCAATCTCTGCCTGCAATGTTTATATGAGTCTCATACGAAGGAATGTTTACTAGCCAAAAAAAAATTCCGGGACAAACTTACCTTTTTCTTCATTATTAACGCCAGATATCCTCGCCAAACAATAATAACGAGTAGAAGAACCTCGACGTTATCCCAAACCGACGTTTTAGCTCATTGAGCATTCTTGAACGTAACGACCCGTAATGGCGGATTCAAAAACTTCATGCACGCTATTACCGAAGTGTAACGTACGTATAAACGAATTCTAAACAAATATGAAAACAAACCCTGAGACTGCGCAGTACGGACTGGAAATCATCTTTAATAATTCGTGAAGTCAAAATAGCGGTTTGACGTCAAGAGATCGCATTTACGTTATTTTGAAACAGAGGGAGGACTTCTGGAAAGGAAGACAGATACCTCATATTCATCGGACGCGTTGTCTAACCAATGATTACACTGCGCAGGTCCGGAACCGCTCCTTTTGTTTGATATGGCGTGCTAAGAGAAAAGAAATCAACAAACTGTCAACGAATTACAAAATCTCCACTAACGGCGTAAAATCATGACAAGAAAGTACTTACAGCAAAAAAACCAAGTGTCACCAGTTTTTAATTTATAATTCACATTCTTTCGTGCACGCAGATAATCCAATCAAAAACGAAGATAGCTATCTTTGGCTTCTGATTGGATAGTACACGTGCACGAAATAATGTGAATTAATTAAAAGTGGTCACACTGTTGGGCTTCCTGCTGTAATAGTCTCCTTTGTAGTCTATGTAGCCGCAACCGACCCGCAACCTCGTCCCCAGGGCCATCTCCGCTTTCAAGAAGAAGATTCTGGGGACGAGGTTGACGTAGCCGTTATTTGGGTCGTCAAATAACGGCTGCGTCAGCCTAGTCCCTAGTCGTTCTCTTTCTCTCTCGAGCGAGCGCGAAGTATACGTAAGGACCTGGGAACGGGCCTTCCCGCTCTGTGTCATTCGGTGACGTCATGAAATTCCGCGCCAAATCCCAAATCGAGTAAGCGGGAAGGGAACGCCTGGGTACTAGGCTGCGGCTGCGTAGGAAACTATCTCCTTTGCAGCCTCTATAAATTTGGGTCGTCACGCAACGCTCACCGAGAAGTGTTACGTGACGATCCAAGTAACTACATCTTACCCCCATGATTTTGAAAACACGGATCATCACGTTGCCAGCCGGGGGT
This sequence comes from Desmophyllum pertusum, assembly GCA_029204205.1. NCBI lineage: Eukaryota > Metazoa > Cnidaria > Anthozoa > Scleractinia > Caryophylliidae > Desmophyllum > Desmophyllum pertusum. Next base: position 1,035,252 of record MU825886.1, on the reverse strand, counting down.
TTGAGCGTGTACAGCTTTTTGCCCCCAAAAAGAGAAACTGTAAAGAAGAAACGAATGTTACACAGTAAATCTTGCAGTCCCAAACTAGAAATGTATTCTAAATTTTCCCTACTGTGCGAATCAGAAAAGCGTCAACACTTTGATTTAAGCTTGGATTTTCCTTTGCCAAACACTGGTCTACTCAGTTCTACTGTACAGTTGAACCTCGCTATCTCGAACTCGGTTATCTCGAAAACCCCGCTATCTCGAACTCAAACCCAATCCCCTTGCCCTTGTTTTTCAGTCATTTACTATCGGTAACTCCTCGCTATCTCGAACTGTTTTTCGTTCCCCTTGAGAATTCGAGATAGCGGGAGTCTACTGTATTTATTTTATTGCTATTTTCGCAGAGCTTTTCTTCAAAAACATAGTGTAAATTGGAGTTTCCTGACTATTCTTCTTGCGGTTTGATCATGTCAAAGTTAAATCAGTTCATTAAAGTGTTCACGCTTTTTTTTTATTCTTACAGTTATACTGAAGGCTAAAATATTTTATTGTGTTGGTTCGGAGAGTTTGGTTGTTAATCAAGACAACATGCCAAGAGTTGTCATTATTTTGTATTTTGTATTCTGTAGACTGCGAGCAGTCGATCTCATTTTGTTTTCTCAGATCCTTGGCGAGGGTAATAAAAACGAGAGGAATTTCGAGGAGGAGGAATTCTCGTGTATCGCGGCTTTACCGCTTGCTTTTTCTCGCATTTTCCCTTCTTCTCTCGGCATATAAAGGAAAATAAAGTAACTTCTCGTAGTCTAGATCCACTGTAATCGAAACACTTTTATTTTAGTCTGCGTGGAACATTTGCCAAAGAAACCGTCAGCTTTTATTTCGACTTTAGTTGTATCCACCTCAACGAAGAATCAGTTCGTTTTTGACGGAGAGTTTGAAACAACGGGCAACGTGCACAAGACTCCGAGTGGTGCCTATTTTATTTTGTGGATCGTCACACGAGGACGGAGCAGAATCTGGGTACGAATGCAGCCTCCTAAAAAGGGTCTGGAGAGAGTAGGTACCATTCCGTCCGAGTCTAATACTTACGAGTCGCAACAACTATTAGAACTGTGTTAACCGCAAACACTACTGGGTAACAGTCCCTGCCAAAACACTGCACATCAGCTGCAACCAAACAGAACAGGAAGATTGTTATACAGCTGTTTCGAGAAAGGTTGTCGGAAAAAAGCGCACGCGACAATCCCGAAAGGTATTGTGGGTAGTTTTAAGTTCACGGTTCCTTGACTTCAGCATTTCAGGGAAATCTGAGAAAATGGCACGAGACGCCATGGACGTATGTTTGCGAGTGCTAAAAGAAAGCAACAAAAGTAGGTTCGACAGCTACAGTGTCAGGAACGTACCTTGCTGATCATATCCCAGATTACCTTTCGGGATTGTTGCGCGCGCTTTTTTCCGACAACCTTTCTCGAAACAGCTGTATATAAAGTCGAACTCATGCTAACACCTCTCGTAAGCGGACACTTGGACATATTCCCAGCTACATACAAACAACTACATTTTAACCTCCCATAAGCGGGACACTTTTTCTGGTCCCGAGGGTGTCCGCTGACTGTACTTCGACATTGTACAACCGGGAAATTTTATCGTTAATTGTCATTTTTCCCAATGTAAGTGTCTATGCCTCCTTTAGCTCGTCACGCAACACGCGTAAAGGAGGAAATGAGTGTTGCGTGACAAGACCACGTTTTTGCCATGCAGCCTAAAAACTATTATAGGAACGTGTGTTCAAACAAATACTCACTTCGGACCATGGGAATAAACCACATGCAAAGCACTGCTCCAACGTTGACGGACGCGTAGAACATGGCAAAGAACAGCTCTAACAAGTGTTCCTGTGAAATGTTAAATACATCACAACTTAATACAGTTGAACGATTGTAAATGACTGAAAAACAAGGGCAAGGGGGATGGGTTTGAGTTCGAAATAGCGGGGTATTCGAGATAACCGAGTTCGAGATAGCGAGATTCAACTGTACTGCTTCATCCTCATTCCCAGTTTCTGACACGCAAACATATACTAACTGGAAAGTAGCGTATGTGACAGAGAGAAGACTGTGTTATCTAACCTGATCCTTTCGGAACTGATCGCCACCAAAGGCTGCGAGACAAGGCTTGATATTACCACATGCAATGGCCATGGCAAACAATGATATCAGAGGCCCTACCCTGAAGGACGGAGAAGAAAAATCTGCCATAAAATACTAGCAAAATGAAATAATATTTTAAAGATAGTGGTAGCTGAACTATTAAACTACGCAACTGTAGCTTCCATGATGATGTAAAAATCCAACCTCGTTCCCAGGGTCACTCTTCTTCCGCCTTCCCGCCAGTAGCGATTAGCGGAAAGAGAGATCCTGGGAACGAGGTTGGTGAAAATCTTAGGAGATGGCAAACGATTCTAGATGATTATGTAATCTATAGTAAGGGTCAGTAATGACTAATAAACTAATATAAGAGGGGGAGGGGAGACAGGGGTCTGAATTTCCCGCTTCCCGCACCTTCTGTTGTGGTTCCCGCCTCTTAGTGTTTTTTTTCTGTTGCAAAATATTATGCAATGTTGCGAAAAATGTTTTCCTATTTCTCCCAGTTTCCGCCACCTTGGCAATCCTGCTTCCAGCCCTCTCTTCTCCCGCCTCTCGTTTACTCCCCCCTGCCCCCCCCCCCCCCCCCCCCCCCCCAAAAAAAAAAAAAAAAAAAAAGCGATTTAATTGTGTAATAGATAACACCCAACAGCACACTGGTCTAACTTTCAATGTTCAAATAAAGTTCGAACGAGTGGTGTAAGTCAAAGGAAGGAACGAGGGAATACACTGTACTTATGAATATAAAACAAATGAACGAACGAACGAACGAACGAATGAATGAAATAGACTTTAAGACTTTAGACTGAACGAACAAACAAATGACACACGAATTAATAGACTCCAGACTATTATGAATGAACGAATGAGCAAAACATGAACGAACGAAGGAATAAGTTAAGTTAATGAAAAACCACTCTAACGAATGGACGACGAAAAAAATAGATTCTAAACGAACGAACAAATGAACGAACTAAAATAAAAGTACTTACGGATTCCTCTGAGAGATGCTGTCAACACTTGTTAGTGTAAGAAAAATCTCAGCGATAGAATAAAGGATCAGTGTGTAGGCGATGGTTCTACAAAAAGACACGAAGGGGAACTAATAATCAGGCAGTCATACTGAGTCTGTAACCTACAACTAAATACGTCAGTTCAGTTTTCACTGGATAGATTGCCGGATGCATACCAAGCAAACTACGTTGTCACATGAAAGTACAGTGGAAACCCGCCTTACGATCACCTCGTTAAAGGAGCTATGTCACGATAATTTTTGCGAAGTGCAAAATCACCTTCAAATTGAAGAAGGCCTCAAAATAATAGTTTACAAAGGTAGAAAAACACGAAAGAGGTAATAAGAAACCAAACAGGAACAAGGATGGTAGAGGATGGAGAAGATTAAGACGGATTGCGAACGGCGAACTTGAAAAAATTGGCCAATTTTTTCTAGATGCGCCATCCGTGACGTAGGCATGTAGCTCCTTTAATACGACCACTTTCTTTTGTCCCGAACTAAAGTAAAAAAATAAAAGGTAAATCAACTTTATTTATACACGGTTTGTGTTTAAAGCTAGAAGCATGTGGGGCCGTGTATAGAAACAAAAAAGAAACTAAAGGCTTCTGTCAGTCATTTTCTCTCCAGTTATTTAAGAACCCCTTTGATACGACCAGATTTAATGGCCCGTTGGTGGTCAGATTAACGGGGTTCCACTGTACTGCTCAATAGCTTTCAGTCACACACTAGGGTTTTATCCACAGACTTAAAAGTTAGAACCACCTTGTACAGCATAATTAACAGTACCACATGAAAGTACTGCTCAATAGCTTTCATTTGAATGGTCACACACTAGGGTTTTATCCACAGACTCAAAAGTTAAAACCACCACATTAACTGATGTAAGTTTTGACTGTTGGAATGTAACAGTTTTATTCCTTCCTCAGTCGCTAACTCACCGGTACTTTCCAAGCCAGCTGTCTGCAATCATGGCCCCAATCACTCCAGTAAAGTAACTCGTCATACTAAACGCGTGATATATGCTCTTGCCATTGGCCTTGTTGAACATGAGGTCTTTGGTCAAATACAGCACCAACACCGCTGCGAAAGAAATTGGAACATTCTCATGACCTAATCCAAGGGAGGACGATCTAAGAGAAGCATCCCCCCTCCCCCCCCCCCCCCCCCCCCACCCCGCCAACCCCAATACATGGGTATCTTCCAATGATAATTGTTTGAAATCTATTTTTAACTTTCAGTCCATAGCTGAGCTATTTTAAGAGCGGTTCCTGATTGGTCAGTTCAAGTAACGTGATGTCGCGATCGGAGCCTCAATCAGAAGGAAATAAAAATAACTTTTACAGCATGGCGCGAAACTATTAATAGATTTCAAAAACGTATCATGGGGCACGGAGAATCCTTCTCTTCAGTAATCTTCTTCGCAGACGTTCTTAGAGTCGTCGCACAGCGTTTCTTGGAGAGGAATACAGAGAGGGAAGGTCTCAAGGAATCGGGTGGGGAGTGTTATAGAATGTGAAGATACGGATTTAGCAGACGGGGCAGAAGGAGAAATAGGGGGAAGAGGGAGAACGCTGAAGTCTTAAAAATTACTCTGATTTCTAACATGGTGCGTATCTTTCAACAAATCGGGAGGCTAATGTCGAGCAGTTCCTAGTCTCCCCCAAAGATCGTCGAGTGAGATGCGTCGCCATATTTCCCGCTTGTCTTTCGTTTCTCGTTCAACGATCTTTGAGGGCACGCAGTTGCCTCCTCCACAGGCTTTTCAAAGAATAGACGAATAGTTGAGTATAGCGGGCTAAGCGAGATCTGGGAACGAGAGCGTAATGCACGAGTAAGAGCTGGGAACGAGTGCGAGGTTCAAATCGTTTCTTTCGCCACTGCTTTTCACTCATTGTTTTTTTCTTTTTTCGAGCGAGCGACTGATGACGAGGCAAGGTACTTACTCGTGTAACTTTCACGGGTGGTGCGAGGCATTGTCAAGAGAGGATGATCTAAGAGAAGCATTCCCCCATACATTGGTCTCTTCCATTTATATCTTTTTTAAATCTATTTTTTAATTTTCAGTCCATAGCTGAGCTATTTTAAGAGCGCTATCTGGTTGGTTTGTTCAAATAACGTGATGTCGGAGCCTCGATCAGAAGGAAATAAAAATACTGAACTTTCACAACACGACGCGAAACTATTAATAGATTTCAAAAAATTATCATCACGGGGTACAGGGAATCCTTCTCTTAGATCATCTTCTCCTGGCAGTGTTACCTGTGCGGTAAGTGCATACTTACTTTTGATCCCATAATAAGAAAAGCGTTCACCAAATTCTGTTGTCAGAATAGGCCAAGTTGCTTTTGGAAATTGAGTGAACCAGTTCTGCGAAGAGATGAAAAAAGGACAGGTTTATACTGAGCCTTTCAATATCACCCCTGAACTTCAAAACCCAACTAACGATTGCGATTTTCACTGCTGTCAATAATAATTACGACGATAACCAATGGACCCTGTAAAAAGAAACAAACAAGATGGATCGAAATCTACCAATCACAACCCACGTACGTGACGTTTTGAAATTATGTTTCCTGAGACGTCCGCCTAGATTATTGACGGCAGCAAAAAGAGCAGAGTATTGAAAGGCGCGGTAATTTAGTCTCATTAGAATAGTTCATCAAAACTTTGCAATGCTTTTTTGAAACAAACAGATGTTTGCTTTCTCTTCTCAGGGGGGCGGTCTTATATAAAAGTGCCGAAACCATCCGATGTTAGGGGGAGACCTGTACTATTATAAATTAGTAAAAATCTACTAGTATACTAATGCAAATGAGACAATCTGATTGGCTGAGCTACTGCACACTATCAGCCATTAGTGTGCAGTGGCTGGAGGTCGTCACAAAATTGCGGTTTCTTTTCGTTTCTACGAAGTTTCGGTGAATGATTTAGAGTTAATACTAGACAATTGTTCTGATTTTTACTAAAACAATTAGATTATGAGCTCGAGATTTCTATGATGTGATAGTTGATTCGGCCTACGGCCTCATCAACTATCACATCATAGAAATCTCGAGCTCATAATCTAATTGTTAAGTAGAATCGAAACTAGAGAAAGTTCAGAACCTTGGTTTTAGTGCAGCAATTTCCCGCCTTATCCGCATCTTCGTCAGCTGAAAGAAAAATAAAAGATAAAAAACATAATTTACGGCACTAAAAAGGAGATTTCATTGGTCCACAGTGGGACACAATCGTGGGACCACCGCCATTTTGAATCTCGCAAGAATACAACTCTGGGAGTAGGAGACGGGACTCAAGAGGCGTCGCGTTCCTTGTTCCCCAGGCCTCGCTCGCTCTTTGTTGATAGGCTAATTTCCGCCGCTCTTCGTTCCTCCCCGCGCCGAGAAGAGATGAGCGTGGGCTCATTTTCCCGAACAGCGGCTGGAAATCGAGCCTCGTGCCGGAGTCATAGAATACCGTAACCCTACGCGGGTGTTGACTCGTCTCGAGGCAGGTCACGCAATTGGAGGGAAAAGATCGCAAAAACTTTTGTGTGCAAGGACGACGGGAATGTCACCCAGTTTTGGCATTAGGTTACTTTGAAGTATGAAGAGGGATAAAGATTGTGATGGGTCGTCACATGTTTCCAAGCCTACGTACAGACGTTCGATTTTTGGTCCAAATTTCTGCGTCCTGCAGCAACAGGCTACACCCATATAATGCTAGGCTGCTTGCAGTTCCACGAGCGTTTTAGCCTCGCGAGCGTAAGCAAAACAATAGCGGTATAAGCAGTTTATCAGAATACAGCAAAGTTCGACTTGATAGTAATCTCGTTTATATATAAAGTCGAGAGACCTTATGACCTAAAAGCACTACTATAAGTCAATCATTTCTGCCGAGATCACGATACTACAGACCGGAGCAATTGACACCCCGATTTGGTTTCATGTTCGTCGTTTCATTTCTCATCATAGTCTCGCAAACAGCATAAATCTACCCCTTCTTTCTGGCAAAAATTTCAGGAGATAAATTAAAACTAGCCTGCGTTGCAGCCGGTATCCGGTGTCAAAATCCTCTGTGTATACCGGCGGTGTAGGCTGTCTGCGACGCAGGCTAATTAAAACGAGACAGGTCTTTCTTATGGATTAAAATCTAGATCAATGGCTGCGAAAATTGTTGTACAAGCTTGTACCGCCTTGTCCCGGGAACGGAAGCGATCACAAAGTTCAAAGATTATATACGAAGAGAGTAATCAAAATCGAAATCAAAACCAAAGAAATTAAAACAAAGGCGATAAAACCACGACAAAAGACAAAACAAATATATTGGGTTATTTTACAAAACATTTCAGGGTCACCTTGCAACCTGTCTCAAGAAAATCTGGGCCTGTATATTGTAACTCCCGGGTGTAACCGTATACTGTATAATTTGTAACCTGCAGCTCTCGATATAGAAACCAAAATGGTTTACCATGATCTGATGAATTTATAATTTGTTTGCTCAACCTTCGTGCTTTGGTGAAATCAGCTGTATTTCTATTCAAACAGAGCAAACGAAATGCTAATGAAAATAGGCGCAAAATAGGTAGTTTTTAAATGGTTAGTTTGGGCACAAGAAAACGACATTTGTGACCTACAATTGACATACATGTCCAATACACACCAACTGAGTCGGGTCGTCTTTTCTCGGAGACGACCCGTCTAGCGGAAGTCAGGTCGTGATGTTCGAAACGGAAGTGAACTCGACTTACCGGAAGTCGGCCCGCCAAATCCGAGAGATGTGTTCATGAATATTTTGACAGATCGTGACGATCCGTACGGTTCGTGACGACCCGACACAGCTAAAGTCGATCCGACTTTTTCGTAGTCAGGTCGTGAGAGACAGGGGCGCGCGACATATAATATGTGTATATATGTGTATACCTCGTTCTAAAAGTACGAGGCCACTATAACACGCTTCCATGTAGTACCAGGCGCTAGCAGATCAAAATAAACACGCGATGCGACATATAATATGCCTGCACGCGACATATATATGTGTATACCTCGTTCTAAAAGTACGAGGCCACTATTACACGCTTCCATGTAGTATCAGGCGCTAGCACAGGCGCTTGCAGATCAAAACAAACACGCGACGCCACATATAATATGCCTGCACGCGACATATATATGTGTATACCTCGTTCTAAAAGTATGAGGCCACAAACACACTAAACACAATGTATATTCTTCGTTCTAAAAGCGTGAGGCCACAAACACGCTATTAAAAGCGCGAGGTCGCAAACACGCTATACATGACCTGCATTGTACATATTGCAAGGCCACAAACAAACGAAATCTGCATGCATACCTCGTTATAAAAGTATGAGGGCACAATTAAACGAGCGAGGTACACAGGCCACAGACACGGGCAAGTGACCATGAAACACTTGGTTCATTTTCAACTTGATGTCATTCTTCCATTATTTGCTCTATACCATATTGGAATTCAAGTGGATCAATAAGGCAGGTTTTGTTGAAGTTGCTTTTAATGTATAACAAAAAGTTATATATTGAAATTAACTTACAGAAAATATAATAACATATTTATAGTAAAATGGAAACTTTTAAAAGGCACTAAAAATTGTAGCAGAAATACCATCACTTTCAAAAAGCCACAACACAGATTTGACCTTTTTTACTGAATACTTTTTTATATCCACAAACTATCACCAATAAGATTTTATATCATATTTCAGGGAAAACAGGAAACCCTCCATTACAAGATACACTTCAGTAAATTAGAAATACAAATTAATAATGATGTCCATGCATGGTGAAATGATATATACATGGTCATAAATTAACATCTAGCTTGCTAATATTAAATAAGAATTTATGGATTTATAAAAGGTGTAAAATGTTTTACAATAATTATTGTTACTTTGATGTATCCATCATGGTATTTGTCATTTGTTAAGCTTACATAACAACAATATTGTTGTAGTCAGTAATTTGTCAATATTTATTTATTTATCACTATTTTATTTATGTGTCATGGTACATGTACAGTTGATCCATACAGGCCTGATCCAATCTCGTACCCAGAGCCCGCGTCAACCTAGACCAGCGGTTGGGAAATAAGGGTAACGAGGACTCTGGGAACGAGATTGGACCTGATCATGTAAAACCAGGAACACACCCGGAACACAATTAAAATAAATATATATTTTTTAAAAATATGAAGATAGCAAATAAAAATAAATAAGATATTATATAGCTGATGGTCAGAATTTTGCAATACTGAAAAGATGGACTGCTCACGAGTCGACTTAACCCGAAGACATCCAAAGTCAGTTTTACATACACCCCACACCAACAGACAGTTGTAAATGAAAGCAAAATGCATGAACAAAGCTGCTAAAATTGTGGAATATAATGAAACAATTCATATGTGAACTGCAGTGGAAAGAACGAAAGAGAATGAGATCTTCGCAGTTATATATCAACTTTAGCAATTGAATTTTTTTTGTATCAAGTCAGGTTGGAGCACGGTTTACTAAAGGTGGATGGTTTCTTCTATAGCAATGTGAATGACCATCACCTTGTACCTGGTTAGCCCAGGGGAGTATTATTGTGTAGTTCCTGCAGAAAATATCCATATACCTACATGTACCCCAAGAAAGGTCATTGCCTTTTAAGAGGGAGAGGAGGGACTCAAAAGCCATAATTTTTAAACAAATGTATGAAGCTAAACTGGAATTTCCATAGGGGTGGGGTGGGGGTTCAAACAAAACCTTCCTCTCCTCCTCTCCCCCCTCCCCTAAGGAAGGCCTGATACTCAGGCTACAATAATACCAACAGAGGACACAGCTCAAACATGGTTGCCACAGACAGTTTTCAAAATTCCCTGACTTTTCCCTGATATTAAAGTACAATTTCCTGGATCAAATAAATGCAAAATGTCAGATATAGTAGCGGCCTCCAGCCTCCCTTTGCAGCTGTCCTTTCCACCCATTTATTTCAGACTGATATGTTTTTAACGAATCATGTAATATACATGTAATAATGTAATATAATAATATTTTACTTTTTGGATGATCTTGTACATATTTTTAGTGATTTTATATTAGTAACAAAACTTTTTATTTACATGTAAATATTTTTGTAACTTTCTAGGACAGAGGGCCACTAGTTCATCAGTGTAAACTGTTATGTTAACTTTTATGTAAGCCAAGACTGCAACTCAAAATAAATCATTATTAAGAAATAATAGGGAGACGCGGTGGCCTAATGATTAGCGAGCTGGACTTTGGACTGAGCAGTCCGGCTTAGAGCCCTGGCCTACGGTTACTGTGTTGCATTCTTGGGCAAGATACTTTACAAGCTCACATTGCCTCTCTCCACCCAGGAGTATAACTGGGTACGATGCGATGGACTATAGTCACTTCATGCTACAGAAACCGGGATAAGCTCGGGTAATTGTGGGTTTTTAAGAAATAATACATTTACGTACAATCAGCAGAGAGCTGGTCACATGATTTTGTTTCGTTGTTTCGGGTTTTAGGATATGCCGTTCAAAATGAATGTACATGTATCTTAAATTGGGGTGAAAAGCAAGAACAAATCCAAGGGAAATGGGTATTACATACATTTACATGTAGTTCAAAATACATGTACATGTAGTGGGGGGTTCAAAATAGCCAAGTTCGAAATACTGAGGTTCAACTGTATTAGAACTGCTCTCAATAATATTTTTTATTAATAAAGGGAATAATCATTTTTTAGTGAAAAACTTTAACTGTTCTGACTGTAATTTTTTACCACTTTGATTGTTTCTCAACATCATTATTGTGATTTTCCAAAACATTACAAACAGGAACGTCCACCAATTCATATGCTTTGTTACAGTATATGTATGCCGGAATCCTGACAACCAAGAAATGGTCCTGTTGGTCCTGTCCTGTTGAAAAGCAATGGAAAAAAAAAACGATCATCATTATTATCAACGATGATAATTATTATGACTTGTATAATAACTCATATTTATAAAATAACATTCATTATTTTTATTCTTAGCTACAATAGGTTTCATAGTATCATAATTATTTCATTAGTACCGTATTTGAATTTAATAACTCAGTCAGTGCAAATCAATGTGATATGTACTGTTATTCTTGTCTTGGGGCACCCAGTATGAGGACCAATTAATTCTATCTTGAAAATTCTACCAGATCCCTAGCAAAGTGTATTTTACAAATTACAATGAGTGTAATAATACATTCGAAGCTCTCTGAACGGACACTCTCCTAAGCAGAGAGTTCAACTTACGGCCGCCTCAACAAAACTGTTTGAACTCCGATACAAACTCTATATTTACACATTCCATATACATGTAAGTGGCGATTAATTCCCGCAAGCAGCCGCTGACACTTTTGAGGGGTACAATTTGGATTTTTCTGTTGTTTCTAAGCTCTCGTAAGCGGACACCCCAAAGGAACAATCCTGTTAGCCTTACTATGACCCCACTGATATTTATAAATACGAGACTGTTAATGTTTGTGAGTACATGTATACAGGTTTTTTCCACAATCGGCAGGCATTGTAACATTAACTTCATATCAAATGGTGTTTTTTTTTCATTAATCAGCATTAATAATACTGTTTAGTGTGAGCAGTACAAGCTCTTGTAAGGGGCTATCCCTTATATTGCTAGTGGCTGCTTACAAGAATCATTCCCATATGGGGCCAGCCAGACCAGTTGCGGACACTCTTTCTGCTTCCCGAGTGTGTCCGCTTATGGGAGCTTTGACTGTAACGGGAAATTGATTTTTATGTGACTTATGGGGAATGTGACCATTCTGAACTGTGTACTTCTAATCAATGTATTTGAGAAACTGGGTTATATTCAATTTGTTAGACTAGTAATATGTGACATCACGAAGCTGGGATGGTGGGAGGTGAGGGTGATAACCAGGCTTTTAGGGATCGACTGGAGTTTGTTAGTCTCCTGACATGTGATGAGAGTAGAAGAGAAGGAAAGAGAGCTTCTTTCTCTTCCATACCCCATACCCCCAGAATAATAATAATAATGACCTTTATTTATACACAATAAATATTTCAAGTGCGAAGATTGTGGGGTTGTGTGTAAATTAACAATTTAACAAAGAAAAAGAAATATACCCAAATCTCCTAGCAACGAAAAAGTTATTCCTACCCAGCGATTTTTTATTAGCGAACCACAGATGCAAATTAGCTTAGCATCCGCGCCTCCGAGTTCAATAAAGGCTTGGCTACCAAATAAAGTGCACCTGCCCCCCAAAAATTTTTTTCTGCTAAATAAAATTGCCACATTGTTTTGAGTATCACTGTGCAACATTTTTTCGATTTGTAAAATCGTCTATTTTTTGTAGCCAGTTAAAGTCAAGCTCCAAATAGTTCACGACCCGCAAGAATGGGGATCTGGGGAGAGTGAGCTGTGACGTCAAATCCAGAACGACCGTGTGAGCATTCTCTGTTGACTCTATACATTTCCCGGTCGATCGAGGGCTTTCTTCGGCAAAATTCGTTCAATTTGGGCTCTCGAGTCATCTTAATTCTTTCAAATTAACAATGGCTTCCATTTCATCGGATACTGAGATGAGTTTTGACTCAGAGGACTTGGAAATAAATTTTATCGCTGGATACGAGATATTTAGATAGAAAGCCGAACAGGATAATAATGTGTCAAAAAATTATGTTGATCACGGAGAACAAATCCACCTTTTACAAATCCATGTTTTACAAATCCACCTTTTACAAATTCTTCTTTTACAAATCCACCTTTTACAAACCCACCTTTTACAAATCCATGTTTTACAAATCCACCTTTTACAAATCCATGTTTTACAAATCCACCTTTTTCAAATCCATGTTTTACAAATCCATGTTTTACAAATCCAGTCCATGTTTTACAAATCCAGTCCAGTCCATGTTTTACAGTATGCCGATTTCGGTTGGAGCAAGAAAGATTTCGGATGGAGCGATGATTTCCAATGATTATTGTTGTTGTTTCTGATCTTGCATATTTAATTACATGCGAGTGAGCGCCGGTTGAAGTTCAAAGCATAGTCTATTTTATTTTAATTATGCCAAAACATTGAAAGAAAACAATATTTTTTATTTAACGAGAACTCAAACCAAGCCGAAAATAAGTCGGCGAATACGTAAAAGTAAGCTTATGTCAGCGGCACAAGATAGATTTCAATCCAGCAGTAAACGTAAAATCAGCTGAACGAAAGTAAATTCGCCAGTCACAGACGTTATTGGTTAATTGATTTTCGTGAATTATAATCAAATCATATATTGTAACCGTTGACAAATGAAAATAAAATGTATAACATGGAACAAACGGAACTTTAATATGTCACACCGTACCCTGCAACGATGTTTCCAGGTAAGCTAATATTATACTTGAATAGCTAAAGACAATTCAGCTTGAAGTCAGTTGTTCATTCATCAACGTATTTGGTAATGATATGCTCCAGCAGCAGAACAAATGGAGCCATTGGGGCCATATTTTTTAGAACTACGGTATTGTACAAGTACAAAGAAACAAGTGAAATGTGCGATATGCAGATTTGCCGTGTTCTGGATTTGACGTCACATCCAGAAACTTGGTCATGATACAATTAAATGGCGGCGATTTTGGTGCGATTTTCCGTACTTCAACAGGGCACAAAAAATAGAGGATTTTACCAAATCAAAAAAATTTTGCACAGTCATGCTCAACAAAATGTGGTCATTTTATTTAGCGAAAAAAACTTTTTGGGGTTAGATGCACTGTAAAGTATCATTAACGAACAGTAAAGAAACACAATTAATTAATAAAAATTAAGGTCCTAAAAGTTGTGGTTTATACCTCTAATACCCAATGTACAGCTGTGATAGCAGTTAAGGTGGTACTGGAAGCTAACGTGACCGTTTCAGAATTTGATAATTTCTTGTCAGCTTGTAGCCTGCGTGCAGACGACTCATTTCCTTGCTTCACGCGGCAAAAGGGTCATCTGCGAAATCGTGTTCCAGTGTCCCGCTGTTTCTCCAGAATTCGGGGACCAAACAGTCGAACTTGAATATCAACCGAGAGGATTAATATATCTTCTGTTGAAACACTGTACATTTCGCATTACATATATTACTCCTGTTAGACCTGTGATCTTGAAGCGATCAAATCAAGATCCTGCCTCTGTATATACGGTAAACGTAAATAAAACTGTGAAGTTAAATTTATGCAAAAACTCAAACAGCAGGGTGCTGGAACACGATTAGGTATGCGGTTTCGCAGACGACCCTTGTCGCGTGAAGCAAGGAAATAGGAGTCGTCTGCACACAGGCTAGTCAGCTTGAAGCCGATAATAAAAGGAACTTGTATGCAAAATTTCAGTTCAAGGGAATCCTTTTTCAGCGAGATACAGGTGTACTTTCGTCTCTATGACAAATTTAGCGGGAAAATTACAGTAATCAAGCAATATAAATGGAGTTTCGGTTTTAAAAAACAACACCATACGGTATGCGTATTTGACATCCAATGTCAATTGCGAAACATTCACCAGTCATTGAATTCTACTCAAATAAGTAAATCGCCACTGTATTCTGGCTAAATTGAAAAGGAAAATGGCAAATAATCACCTTTTCTTTTCACATAAAAGTAACTTGTCATCGCCTCACTGCTTGACTCTTGGAGGTGTTGTTACCAGGCCAAATGTGTCATTGTTTATGGGGCCGCTTATGATTGGTTTTGTGGGAAAATAGACTCTCTTTATAAGGAAAGTATGGCCTTATAAAGGAGTAAATTCTGGTATTTGCCGCTGAAATTAAGTATTGCTGGCTTTGAAAACATGGCAACGGGGTAAATATAATGCAAGGATCGTAAAGGCCCTCCGTAAAGGACAAGAAAGATGCAAAATTAGAGAGCTTTGTGATTCGAACATGCACCCAGTATAAACAAAACTACATTTTAAGGATTTATCGGTTTACAATTCCATAAATTTTTCTGAAACAAAAATATTTCCACCAGGATCTAGAAGAAGTAAAGAAGAAGTGATGTTGAAATTACTTCATATTATTTTGTGATTCAGCACTTCAAAGCACTGCCCAAAATTGACCAAATTAGCCTCCAAGCCCACATTAAAGACAAAGGACTACTTCTTTGTCGAAACCCACGTCTCCTAATAGCTCATGGTTGGTCGTTAATAGTGCGGGGCATTTGCGGCAAAAAACAAACTAGGCTTTATTAAATCTGGTATACAACAGAAATAGGAACGACTACTCAAGAATTTCTCAAAGTACGATTAATAACGGCATATGGCTTAGTTTTCATTGTAGACGTGAAGACTTGAGTCTAAAAATAATTCGCTGATCAATATTGAGGAAAGGTTTTTTGCATGAAATAATTGATGCTAATCTGACTGTAGTCAGAAATTCAGGACATATTCTAAGCGGTTCACGACTGACTTTCAGCTGGACAAGTTGCATGATGTTCGTCGAAAACAAGACCGTCCAACAGGAACGGGCAGATGTCGGGAGACAAGCGAACTCCAGTCAATCTCTAAAGCCTGGTTATCACCCTCACACCCCAACAATAATTATTTTAAAATCCCCATCCCAGCTTCGCAAGGACCCATGCTGATGCACTGACTGACACTGAAAGGTCAAGGTGGCATTAGCCAAATAGATTTAAGTTTAAATACATTTTGGCAACTAGAATTGATAGTAAAAATGTACATCTTTAATAATTAAAGGGTAATTGTACAGGAATTCAACAAACAAATTATATGATCTGGCATCAATGTTTATAATATATTAATTTTGTATTGTTCCAAATCTGCCCTGTGACAATTAAACCAAATCATTGATGAATCAATTACTTGACTTTCAATTTGAGTTACGATAAACTGACTTACCTTGTATATGTGTTGTGTTGTTTTGATGTTTGTGTGTCCTCCGGTTTATATAATTGGTTCAATTTCAGATGACCTTCCATCACTCGAAGCTCGATAAATACCATAAAAATGGTCAAATCTCCCCAAATCGCCTTCATTGCAGCCGTCGATGCTCCTAGCGTATGTTCGCTACTCCTAGTGTTCCAAGGTTAAAAGAACCTTGGAAACTGCAATAAATTTTACCGTCGACGGAGGCCGCCAACAAGTCCTGCAGAAGTCCACAGTAAATATGGCGGACGCTTGTGACTAGCACCCATTCCTCTCAGTGTACGCCAAGACGACAACCTCGATCCCAGGGTCTACTCCGATTTCAAGATGGCGGCTAAGCGCGGGCTGATCGCGTTGGATCGCGAGGCCTGCACTACTGATCGACGGTCTCAGCTTTCAGTCTATGACGGATCATCACGACCTACTTGGATTTATAGCCTGAGTATAAGGCCCGATACTCAGGCTATACTTGGATCGTCGCGTTTCCGTCGATATATTTCAACCCTCATGTCGTGGTTTTTTCTAAGTCTCTCACCATCTGACTTTTCTGCGAGACGGGTCGACTATGTTCATGACGGATCGTCACAAACTAGTCGGATCGTCACGATCCGTCGACATATTTCACCCCTCTTCGACCCTCATGTCGTGGTTTTTTTCTAAGTCTCTCACCATCTGACTTTTCTGCGAGACGGGTCGACTATGTTCATGACGGATCGTCACGAACTAGTCGGATCGTCACGATCCGTCGACATATTTCACCCCTCTTCGACCCTCATGTCGTGGTTTTTTTCTAAGTCTCTCACCATCTGACTTTTCTGCGAGACGGGTCGACTATGTTCATGACGGATCGTCACGAACTAGTCGGATCGTCACGATCCGTCGACATATTTCACCCCCTCTTCGACCCTCATGTCGTGGTTTTTTTCTAAGTCTCTCACCATCTGACTTTTCTGTGAGACGGGTCGACTATGCTTATGACGGATCGTCACGAACTAGTCGGATCGTCACGATCCGTCGACATATTTCACCCCCTCTTCGACCCCGACATGTCGTGGTTTTTTTCTAAGTCTCTCACCAAGTGACTTTTCTAGGAGACGGGCCGACTACGCCTCATGACGGATCGTCACGAACTAGTCGGATCGTCACGATCCGTCGACATGTTTCAACCCCCTCTTCGACCCTCATGTCGTGGTTTTTTTCTAAGTCTCTCACCATCTGACTTTTCAGGGAGACGGGCCGACTACGCTCATGACGGATCGTCACGAACTAGTCGGATCGTCACGATCCGTCGACATATTTCACCCCCTCTTCGACCCTCATGTCGTGGTTTTTTTCTAAGTCTCTCACCATCTGACTTTTCTGTGAGACGGGTCGACTATGCTTATGACGGATCGTCACGAACTAGTCGGATCGTCACGATCCGTCGACATATTTCACCCCTCTTCGACCCCGACATGTCGTGGTTTTTTTCTAAGTCTCTCACCAAGTGACTTTTCTGGGAGACGGGTCGACTATGTTTATGACGGATCGTCACGAACTAGTCGGATCGTCACGATCCGTCGACATGTTTCAACCCCCTCTTCGACCCTCATGTCGTGGTTTTTTTCTAAGTCTCTCACCAAGTGACTTTTCTGGGAGACGGGTCGACTACGCTTCATGACGGATCGTCACGAACTAGTCCGGATCGTCACGATCCGTCGACATGTTTCAACCCCCTCTTCGACCCTCATGTCGTGGGTTTTTTTCTAAGTCTCTCACCAAGTGACTTTTCTGGGAGACGGGTCGACTATGTTTATGACGGATCGTCACGAACTAGTCGGATCGTCACGATCCGTCGACATGTTTCAACCCCCTCTTCGACCCTCATGTCGTGGTTTTTTTTCTAAGTCTCTCACCATCTGACTTTTCAGGGAGACGGGCCGACTACGCTCATGACGGATCGTCACGAACTAGTCGGATCGTCACGATCCGTCGACATGTTTCAACCCCCTCTTCGACCCTCATGTCGTGGTTTTTTTCTAAGTCTCTCACCAAGTGACTTTTCTGGGAGACGGGTCGACTATGTTGATGACGGGTCGTCACGAACTAGTCGGATCGTCACGATCCGTCGACATATTTCAACCCCCTCTTCGACCCTCATGTCGTGGTTTTTTTCTAAGTCTCTCACCAAGTGACTTTTCTGGGAGACGGGTCGACTACGCTCATGACGGATCGTCACGAACTAGTCGGATCGTCACGATCCGTCGACATGTTTCAACCCCTCTTCGACCCTCATGTCGTGGGTTTTTTCTAAGTCTCTCACCAACTGACTTTTCTGGGAGACGGGTCGACTATGTTTATGACGGATCGTCACGAACTAGTCGGATCGTCACGATCCGTCGACATGTTTTCAACCCCCTCTTCGACCCTCATGTCGTGGTTTTTTTCTAAGTCTCTCACCAAGTGACTTTTCTGGGAGACGGGTCGACTATGTTTATGACGGATCGTCACGAACTAGTCGGATCGTCACGATCCGTCGACATGTTTCAACCCCCTCTTCGACCCTCATGTCGTGGGTTTTTTCTAAGTCTCTCACCAACTGACTTTTCTGGGAGACGGTCGACTATGTTTATGACGGATCGTCACGAACTAGTCGGATCGTCACGATCCGTCGACATGTTTCAACCCCCTCTTCGACCCTCATGTCGTGGGTTTTTTCTAAGTCTCTCACCAACTGACTTCCGGTAGACGGGTCGACTTGTAGAAAAGACGATCCGACTCAGTTGGTGTGTATTGGACAACCCTCACAATTGACGGGCTATTGTAGCTTGTAGCCTGCGTCGCAGACAGCCTACACCGCCGAGGATTTTGACACCGGATACCGGCTGCAACGCAGGCTAGCTAGTAGCTTGCTGCTTATATAATTATTGCAAAATTAAATACAAACTTCTTTGTACTCTCCTTACAACAAATATTTTGGTGAAAATAGTTTCGCTGCGCAGCTCTCCGCGTTGCTACCAAAGACAGCATATTTGACAATGGTGCATGTGCAGACCATTTGTAAGCCGATTGTTATTATGGCCTGCACGATCGGTACAGCTGCAACCTAGCAGAACTGTTACGTTAACAGGGTTGTTCCGCGACTACCGTATTTTGCCAGGCCGAATATTTCCAGGAAGACTGCAGTAATTGTTGTTCGAACATCTTATAAGCGTGAGCGAATAAACTGAAGTCATTTTTTGTTTGTTTGAGGCAATTGTGCCTGTCTCGATCGCTTATGGGACCCTGCCTTTAGACCGGCTCTAATTTTTCTCTGCCGCTAGGACAGAAGCCGAGCTTGATCACCACTTTACAGAACGATCGAGGCAAATTCTATTTTAAAATGGTGACTGATTTACGAAAAGGAACAGAAATATGGTCAAAGATGAAATATACTTGTATAAACCACCCTCTGCGCATAATTTTTGGGGGACGATCCCTCCGCGCGTTCACAAAACAAACCGATGTGCATAACAGTACAATACAACAATACCACAGGTATACTTCACTTACTTGCAGGCTCATATTTGACCTTGCTTTCCGTGCGGTCTCGTACCCCAGCCATCGTGCGCGGATTTCGAACAAGAAATCGAAAATTATTTCACGTAAAACTCGATCTCTCGCTCAGAGCATGAAGAGAAGGGGTGTAAGGACGCTCGTGTTTGTTTCGGTAAGGTACTCAATGAAAATTACATTGTCTACAGGTGACAGTAAGTGTCAATCAAACAGTCAGATGTCCAATCACATCAGAGAGAATTTAAAACCCATTTGAAAATTAACCAGACTGCCCATTTCAATTCAAGGTGTACATTTCACCGTCTCTAATCACATTTATCTGAAACAGCTTGTGCGAGCATGCATATGTAAGGTTTGTTTAGACTGTTCACAGCCTCTCTATTTTCTCAGATCGTTGTAGCTGCGAGCGAACTGGAACTGAGAGAGAGAGAATCACTAATCAATCAAACACGGATAATTTACAAAAATAGATCGGATCCGTTGTCTAAACGTCTGTTTATCGTTTGATGTTTATCATTGATGTTAATCATTAGCCTGCGTAGCAGGCCCCGCGAAGTCTTCTTCCTAGCGTTCCTCGCGCGTATCCTCTCTCTCGCGCGTGCCGCGAGCCCCTACTGAAACTCGCTCTTTTCTCCACTCAGGCTACGCAGACTGTTGTAATTATTCAGGCTGTTGTAATTATTCATCGTCTCATTACAGCCCCAGGAGGCGGAGGGTAGGTAAGTATGTACTTTTCTGGGTGGGGAGGGAACGTGATCAGGCCTTGTATTATTTTCCCTGGGTATCACGAGTGTAAAGTGATTGTATCTTATCTTTAGACTAGGGAGTAAACTTATAAGGGTACTAATATTGTCCATATACCTACTTTCCCGTGAAAATTCGCACGCCTCGAACCCGAGTTGAGTTGAGTCTGATCAGCGCAGATCAGTGGTGGTTACAAGTGATTTCTGGTCATCGACACTCAGGCATTTTCAATAATTCTTCTAACTGAATGAATAAAGTGTAGGCCCCTAGAAAAAAGCCCGCGAAACTATAACCTACTCCCTCGCGATCACATACCGGATTTTTTCCACTTTGAAGACACGAGTCGATCGCTTTCAACTGCCGCCGGCAGACAAGATACAGAGCCATTTTTAGTGTCTCCTGATGCAGCGAGAGAACTGCCCCGATTTTGGCGTATTCCGAGGACTGCAACATCGGGATCGTGTTCCGCTCGAGGCATCGTTGCAAACCGTACGTCAGCCTTTTGCTTTGCGTTAAATCGCGGTAGAATTATAGTTTCTAAGAGACCCGCTGCAAATACACCGAACTTGATTTGAACAGTTGAAATAACGAGTTTAGTTCCTATCTGTTCATTGGCTGTTTAGTTTGCTCTCCGACACTCACGTCACTTCGAGTCAGACTAACATAAACAATCGCTTTTTTTTCTTTCCAAATACACAGTTGCGAAACATTGAAAGAGAAGCTTGTATAAATTAACTAAAAGAATATTCACGCTAGACATTCTAAAATATCGAAGGTTGTGGGTTTCGTCAATTTTTTCCCCGCCGTATCAGCCGGCGGTTCAGGGCACTCCCCATGTCCCCTCCTAACTCGATTGAGTAGATTTTTATTCTTGGAATATAAAAGTCAAAAATACTGTAGCGAGGTGGCGTTTAAATTGTATTTGATTTTATAGGATAATTCGGTTTGTTTGCTTCAACTGTTTACCAAGCTGTACTGTATATAAAACAACCTCATGCAACAGCAATGACCCACGGGAAAAACGCGTGTGACCAATTCGCGATTGGTTTTAGTTTTGCATCTGATTGGTTGAGTAGGTGCGCAAGATTTTTAAACCAATCACATAGCGTAGTAAAGCAAAACCAAAGCAATTCAACGATTACTTTCGACACCCAATTGAAAACCGCATCCAAAATTTTTGGAGTATAGATTTTTCCCTTCGGACGCCGTCATAGATCGCAATATGAATCTTAACGTCAGTTTCAAACCCACGAAACCAGTTTAGGACGATCTACGGGTGCAATAGAAAGCTATAAATTTGTCCGAACCAAGATCATTTCTTTATACAGTGGACTACAGATAACTCGAACCCTCTATAACTCGAAGCTCCCGCTAACTGGAAGTAAATTCGCTTTCCCTCGATAACTCCAACGTTTTCCAATTTTCCTTGAAGGTTCGAGTCAACTGTATATGTCCCACCACAATGTTGTCATTGATTATAAGTCTTCACCATGTAAAACACAACTCAGTTGATCGGTTCATTTCTAGAGTTTTATTAAGTTTAAGCTTCTCAAAGCCTCTAGCAGGGAAAACATTCAGTGAAAGACAACAGAAAACAGGTGTTTTACGGCAGAATTTAATTCAACGACATAGTAGGAAGCCTATTTAAAATAGACGAATAGCAACTAGTTATTTGTTAAGTTTAACTTAGATCAAATAGAGAAATTTCTTATATTTTATCTAATCTGCAATTGCAGCAATTTACACGACAATATTTAATTTATTTTACTATTTGCTTGTTTTATACTATTCCTCCTGACCGGAGGTTAATTGCCAACGAGTTTCCACTCAGTACGAATCTCAACAAATTGCTCTCCAATCGTTTGTTCCTTTTCTTCCAACAAGCGTGCACCAACGCTGTACACAACGATCGCTGTCGTCGTTTCGGATTTTCCACGGGCATGCTGGGCGGACGACATAGCAACATGCGCGCGCGAGTTTGGTTCGCTGTTCACGTGACAGTCAGGTGATGGTCACGTGTTTGCATCGCTCTTGTCATACGCGGAGATGAGGCCTTTGATGTACGTCAGTTTCGTGTGTAAATCGTGACATCGTTTCTTCGTCGGTTGCCATAGAGGATCCTGGGAATAAAACATGGTGGTCAGTTCTGGAATCTCTCTAAACCCTTTCACTCCCAGAGTCAAACCTTGAGTCAATAAATGTGGTTGTACTTTTAAGTCTGTGGATGAAACCCTAGTGTGTGACCATTCAAATGAAAGCTATTGAGCAGTACTTTCATGTGGTACTGTTTGTTTCTTGCAAAATGCAAATTTATTATACTGTACAAGGTGGTTTTACCTTTTGAGTCTATGGATGAAACCCTGGTGTGTGACCATTCAAATGAAAGCTAGTGATCACCACTGCGCCATCCCTGTCACCCTCTCCCCCCCCCCCCCCCCACCCCGCCCCCTACCACTTACTGCATTCTTATCTTATCCAGAGGATAAGCCAATCACAGGTAGGGTTCAGCTAATTGGAACCGAAACACGCCAAAAAATCGTCAACTTTACCAATCGAAGGTCGTGTCTTGGAAAAGGTTGGTTTGGTTTATAAATTCTGCAAATAGCATCGATAATGCAGCCTTTTGTACTACAACTCACCTTCTGAATCTGCTCGTAATGTTCTAAAATTTCTGCATCTATGGTCTAAAGAGAGAGAAAGAGAGATAGATATGAAGTGAGGTAACAAACAATCAGCAGAGCTCTCATCGTGCTTTCCTCCATACTGCACACGCGCGCGATGCACACGCGCGATGCACGCACGCGCAAACGGAAATGTACGCCAATGAACAAAGAGAAAGAAAGGGTCCCACATAAACTTGGCAACAAGTTTTTTTTGCCCCTTCATATGTTTAATCTTTCAACCTGTTTTTCTTTGTGTACATTCCATCAACTTGGGGGGAAAATCCAAATATCCATGATCTTTTTAGGCGTCGAAGTCGATTTTTAAATGCAATGACTTTAAATAAATACATTTATTATACGACAGAGCATTTTAGAGTGCGAATACGCACCAAAACGAGTGCAAATATGAGACCGTATTACACTCGTCTTAGTCCCCCTGACCGCGCGCTACAGAAAACACTGTTGAAAGCCTATATTTTAGGAGGACTCACGAGTACTCGGAAAGCAATCACGCCAGTAAATACGTCATGTTGCTTAGCAACTTCGGGGATGAACACCGCGGGCTCAGTCCCGTCTCAGAGGCGGTATACTTATTCCCCTGACTGTCTCGTACTAAATGAGAAATGAAAGGGCAGTCGAACGAACCTGTCTTTCCGTGCTTTTGACAGGAAATTGTAGTCTTTTGCTTTGAAGTTCAGTAAACTTTGTTGAAACAGAGTCTATCTTCTCTTTCAGGGCTTTGTATTCCTCGTATTCCGTCTGGAAGTCTTTCTTGTACAAGCAACGCTGTTCATATGTTGTGATAAGCTTGTATTTCCTGAAAGGAAAAAGGCATTCGGCTTCTAAACACCTGTTTTGCTGGTTGGCAATAAGAGTGAGGAAGTACGTGTAAGAGCAGTTTACAAGTGACCGCTGCATGGTAGTGAAGGTGTGGTTTCTGTATCCATTGCTATCCCCCCCCCCCCGGTAGTGAAGGTGTGGTTTCTGTATCCATTGCATCCCCCCCCCCCCCCCCGATGGGATACTGGTCAATCTCAGGAATATAATCAAGAAAATATTAGCCAAAAAGCTGCATGATTTTCCCGTGACTTTTCTCACGTGACTTTTCACACATGACTTCTCACGTGACTTTGCACACGTGAATTTTCACACATGACTTCTCACGTGACTTTGCACACGTGACTTTTCCCATGCTTAAGCTCTACTGCTACGCTCTGATGGTTGAACTAATCAGGAAATACTATGTTGATTATCAACTCAAAGCAGATAAAATAACTTACCTCATAAATTCAGGAGAGTCCAAACCATTTACAGCGTTTATTGAATTTTCTAACAAAACAAAACCACGTGACAAATTGAAATATTCAGTACAATCTAAACGTGTTATGTATTGTTCCATTTTAGTGACTGATTTTTTAATTGACACCTCCCCAAATTGACTGATTGATCGATCGATCGACTGATTGATTGATTGACTAATTTAACAACTATGATTTAACTGACTGGCTGATTATTTGATAAATTGATTGATTGATTGATTGATTGATTGATTGATTGATTGATTGATTGATTGATTGATTGATTAATTGACTGATCGATCGATCGATTGATTGACTGATTGAGCACAGTTTGTATGTTATTGGAAGGAGCAGTGAAAACTACAAGTACTGTTAGTAGTAAACTTGTAAAGATTACCTGTTGAACTGGATTCTATTACTTCTTTCTTGATGGGTAATGATACCACCATACTCTCAGTCGGGCTCGCCTTATTGACACTACTGGAACGTTTATCTACAGAATCTTTGATTATATTGTTGTTGTTTTTGATATGAGAAATGCGCTGCTTCTTGGAAGATCGTTCAGCTTCACTGGGACACAGTCTTTTACTTGTTTGTTTGTTGGTCTGAAAATAAGTTATGGCCATGGCATGTTAGCAAAATCTGAGTAAGACACTCGATAATTGATTATAATAATGATAACAACTTTAACAGTATTCAATAATTTAGTGTTGTAAAACCAAACAAAAGCAATCACAATGGCCAATCACAACAAACATATATATGTAAACAACAAAACGAACCAATCAGAACTCAAAGCAAACCACTTGATGAATTAGGGGAACAAAGGACAGCTCGTAGTCTATGCCACAACCAATTAAGAGGTAATCTGGCTTAATTTATGTCTTATGAGAAATATTTACACCAACATACCTCAGTACTTTTAGGCGGCGAAGATGATGATGATGATGTCACTAAAGAGCTATCGTTCATATCTGATTTCATTTTTCTAAAGCAATAAAAGAGTAGACAATCAACTTTAAATTAATATTAAATGTATAATAAATACCCCCAACCGAGCTAAGGGTGAGCGTATGACGTTACAGAAGGTAGAATTACTACATGTAAATGTAGGTGTTTTTTCCCAAGTAAAACTGTTCATTCAAGTATAGGTTTACGTATCATGCCTCTTAATTATTGCTCTCACCTGCGTACAACCTGCTTTTCAGTTTCACTGTAACCTGGCCATGTTTCAACCTGACAAAAATATAACAAATGAATGCAAAAATCAAATCCCACACTCGACCTTTGCAAGTTAAGGAGCCTGCAAGCATTCGTATTACTAGAAGTTACATGTAGAAACTAAACTGGCATAGCAAAATGTCCCTAGTAAAGCCCCTTCCACACGAGCAAGTTTTCCTTGACAAGTTTTCCTTGACAAGTTTTCCTTGACAAGTTTTCCTTGACAAGTTTTCCTTGCTCGTGTGGAAAGGGAAATTTGGAAATTTTTTCCTTGACAAGTGTCCTTGTTCAAAAACAAGCGTGCCAGTTTTTGAACAAGGGCACTTGTCAAGGAAAACTTGCCAAGTTGCGAAACTTGTTCGTGTGGACGTGCAACAAGGAAAACTTGACAAGGAATCCCTGGTGCCCAGCGACCTTATCTTGTTGCTCGCGACCTGCATCCAATTAAAGACGATAATCCGCTGTACAATATTATTGTTGTTACAAAGAAAAATTGTCAAAGAAAAATTGTTTATCGTCCACACGAGCAAATAAAATTTGTCAAGGAAAACCTTGTCAAATGAAATTTGTTGTTTATCCACACGAGCAAGGAAAACTTGTCAAGGAAAACTTGCTTGTGTGGAAGGGGCTCAAGTTCTTGCTTTTGCATTGTGTGGAAGGGGCTCAAGTTCTTGCTTTTGCAGCAGGGCACCTGACAGAAGAAGGCAGTTTCATCGACCAGTGATCACAAAGTAAATTAAACTTTTCAGTCACAATTGAACCAATACAATTTATATTATTTGTCTTACATATAGTTCAATTTTTAATTTCCTTTGTTTCAGGTTTTAGATAATGAATTACGAGACAAGGTCTGAACATATTTAAAAAAACCATTTACAAACCAAGCACACATTAAGCCACAAACTACAGGTGTTTGAGTGCTTTGAATGGACAGTTCTTCAAAGTTTCTTACCTGAACTTCGGAATACAAATGTTTAAATAATCTGTATTGATTGTCAGTCATTCCAGCAACCTAAAGATTGAAATAAAAAAACAGTTGTACAGTCATGTTACGCCTACCAAAATGTGCCGGCAGTCGGGCAATTTTACCGCATTTAGCTAGTTGATTATTTTATTTGCCTTAATGTACTGCGACACGGACACATTTAGATTAGATTGGTTTGAGTAACTAGTGCAGCCTTTTCTCTCTGCTTCTTGTCTGTTTCATTTGAAAAATATTGATGTGCCAGTTTTTGGCAACAAGTTATCATTTTTTTAAGTGCCCGATGTCATGATGTACAGTGGTGACAGGGTTAAAATAATATAAGAAACAGTGAGTAAATGAGACTCAATTGCCCGTTCCAAAGTTCAAAAAGGGACTGGGCACTAGTTTACCTATTGTTCAAATTACGTCATATTAAAAAATTAATCCCATCACCAGAAAGATTGCATGAAAATGAGTAAGTTCACCAAGTTTGGTTATGTTACATTACATAGTAACCAGGCTGTGAGCTGTCAAAGGTCACCCAAATTCCATACAAACGTCTCTAATTCAGAGATGGCGTCCCCCAAATCCATACAAAGTCTCTAATTTTTCTGATTTTTGAAAGCCTTCTACATGGTTGCAATCTAACGAAATGACCTCAAACTTGGTAAACTGACTAATAATTATTTTAATGTGATCTTTCTTGTGACGGGCTCCAATTTTTAATTGAATTTAAATTTAAAAAACTCGTCCCCAGTCTCCATTTGAACTTCGGAACGGGCAATTCTGATCTGTTGGCCTAACTAATTATTAACATGTTTAGAACTTTCGATTGACTAATTAAAAATACACTGTAATGTGAGTTCATTCACATTGCTGTGAATCAAAACAACCCCGAATGCTTTCCTCGCTGAGCATTATGCTTCAAAATGCTGACACATACACACTCATACCAAACAAATACTAAATTAATAATCTTTGGCATACATGGAAAAATATTGCACACTTTCATTTACCTGTTGTAATATCCCTGTCAATGAATTCTTGTCTTTTAAATTCACTCCATCTACAAAGCAACAAAAGGATTCTGAGTTGCACTGAACAGACCTTCTAGAAACCTTTTTGTACAAAGAAGAAATTCATCAAAATTACTGCGTAAATCCTATTTTCCCTAGGTCAATAATTATATATAATTATTATTTGTTAACCACAATGAAGGTTTTTTTTTAATACACGTGGGATCATTCTGCTTTCTTTCATTTTTTTCAATTTTATCTTTGTATCGACAGTCGAACCCCTAGCTATTAAGTAGCCACCTATTAAACGGCCAACCCCTATTAAACGGCCAGCTATCAAAGTCCCAATATCAGTATAAAACTGTAAATAAAACCCCTATTAAGCGGCCACTTGCCATTTCCACGAGGGTGGCCGCTTAAGGGTTCGACTGTAGTTAGTTTACTCAGTTGGCAGGGAAGATCGAGCTACATTGTGGATCTGTCAATCAAACTACCACCATCGCATACATAAGTGCTTGCAGTGCCCACTATTGTCACCATTATTAATAGTTACTTTGGATCTTTTATAGGCAAAGCAAGTACATGTAGCCTTTGACAGCTGATTAGTAACTGAAATCTGACAATTCAAAGGATGTGTTAAAAAGTTTGCCTTACCTTTATTAAGTCTATATATCAATTCTAGTTTCTTGTAAGGTCTAACTGCTAATAAATGGATCACTCTTTCCCTGTTATGTACAGAAATGTTAGTCAACAAAATATCAATTTTTATTATGTAGTTTTATGGTGGTCCACAAGGGACCACTATATATTGCAGCTACATGTATACTTCCATCTAGGGGGAGTATAGCAATAAAAAACTCCTAGTCGGTTTCAAGCCAACTAGCCCAGCTTCCAGTACCCAGCTTCCAGTGTCCAGTGTGATCCAGTTCGGCCCAAGTGCGATTTTTCCTTTCCCACAAGGACAAGGGCATTCAAGTATAGTACAGAGGAATACATTCAAGTGTAAAATAGTCTAAGAACTATAAAATTGAGGAATAGACTAGAGATCTACAATATAATATGTACATGTACCTGATGGTTTTATTAGGACTACTGGAAATCTTTGTTCCTGTACCAGATCTAATTTGTCTTTGAAACACAGCCAGTTTATGCACACTCTTGAAAACTTTTTTACTTCCTGAAAAAAAAACCAAGCACCCCATGCCAAAACAGACTTATCAGTTGAATTTAATAACACAAGCGCTGAATACATCGGCGGTAATTACATGTACCAATCAACCGCACTGTACCTTTCTTTGGTGTATTTATCACCTTTGTGCTGTGAGTGAAAACAGAAAATAATGTCATTAAAGGCATTGAAGGAAGATGCAGATAAATACTACTGTAACCGGGGCCACCCAGACGAAACCAATCACAGGGCAGAATGGGAACAATACATTCCAACATGTTCAATTTGAGCCAATCAAATGTCGAGTACAGAACAATAAAGTTTAAAATTGTTCACTGGTGAAGCTTATGATGAATACAACGTTGACTTTTTTATTTCAAAATTTGAATACCAGGGGTACATGTAGCAGGGATCCATATTCGCAGTCGTCTGGTCGTCCGTGACGACCAAAACATCGTACGGACGACCAAAATAACTTGAATACTCGTCCTTTGGACGAGTAAAATCTGAGTCCGTAATTTGCATATGAGTACCTGCCTTCTATTGATTCCTCGTCCAACTGGAACTTTCAGAAAACAGAGACAAATTTGCAGCTTTCTTTCGCGATCGAATCATAATTTTGGGCGCCATGTTTGATAATGCGGTATTTTCATGAGTCGCATGATCGCAGGCTCAATTTTCATGTTGTCAACCGCTGTTATTTCTCTGATGTACTGCAGCATTCAAACGCGAAAAAGTGAAAGTGATGCTGGCGAAAAACAAGCGAAATATGAAAGGAGGAACGGCAGCGTGCCTTCCTACCTTCGTAGCAGAAAAACAGGCCCTGGCTGAAATTTGTGCCGCCCTGCATTGCTATCATCGTCTGCCACATCGTAAACTGCTTCGGCTGGAGGCAATATGTTTTGCAAATTTGCCGGTCAACGTCCCAGTTAGACAGATCACTGGCCCAGAAAAAAATGTTTTTGTAGATGCTGGCTGCACTGTGACATCGCTTCGCCTGGAGTCCATGAAGATCCACAAAGCGTCTTTCAAATCACTTATAACGGTCGTGGCCGCCAAACGTCGTTGTTAATATATAACCTACATGTACATTGTAGCGCAATGCATTATACGATGTTACAGTAATAAAAAACGCAAACGTTTTAACATGTAGCCATTCTGTCGCCTTTTTTTTACCAATAATTCTCTACTTTTGAAAGGGCAACCAAAATTTTGCCAGGGCAAGTATGTTTTTTGGAATACTTGCCCGGCTGACGACTTTTAGAAAAAACGAATATGGATCCCTGCATGTAGTTTCACAATATGCTACATAAATTTCAAACCGTATCAGAAAGCAGTGAAAGTGATGCTGTATGTTTCGGCAAAGTGCGTGGCTGATTTGAATTCTCGGAAAAATAAAAACTACTGCTGGCTGCTTCAGTCCATTTTGCAGTTTTACTTACAATGTACATGTAGGCTATAAGCAGGGCTAAAAATTTAACTTTTTTTTTTAGTTTAACCCAGCGGTTTATCTATTCAACATGCAATACATGTATCTTCAATAAAAATGATTTATTGACAGTTTTGTTTAATTCTTCTTGGCACTAGTAATGCATGGAAAACCATGCAAACATCCATGTACATACATGTACCATGCATATCATTCCATGTACCTGACTCCCTTTCTCTCTTCCTCAGCCTCTTTCATCCTTTGTTGCGTCATCTGGTAACTGTCATCAGTAGCTTTAACGTTGATTTTATGAGTGATTGTTCCAACAGTTCTAATGTCATTACTACCTCCAGGCTGTTGCACACAGTCCATGCCACCTTGCCGTCCACCGGACGGGATTGCAGAACAATCCAGTTGAAACTCCGCTGTGCCCTCATCTCCGCAATTGGCTTTTCTAAGTGGTATTGATATTGACTGCGAAATAATTTCAAGTAATGGTTAATTTCCAAGAAATGTCTGTGGGTGTCCTAATCGTCAGTGCGCGGGATTCTGGATTGAGAGATAAGGGTGGTGAATGTTCTTTCAAAAAATACGGCTTAACGCAAATTTTTTGTCTGAGTGAGTTTTGCACGAGCAAGTTTCTGTATGAGTGAGCTTCAAAGTCATTTTCGATCTTGTGCAGCGAAATTATAAACATAGGAAGGATTCCTGTAGGGAAATATACAAGAAGCAGGCATCCTATTTCTCCTGAAAAACAAGTGCTGACATTTCTGTTGTTCATCTGAGTTGAAGAAACAAATGCCACACTCGTATATAAGTTCATTGATGCCATATTGTCGCAGAATACAACTAAAACCATGCAAAGGGAGCCTGGAAACGGAAGAAACTTTCAAATGGTACAGAAATTTCCGACATTCCCTTCCAACCAGAATAAAAGGACGACAGTCGAAGCTCTCCTTGCGACCGCTCTCGTAAGTGACCAAGCTCTAGTTACGACCACCATTGTGAAACCCTGTTTAAATTGTCACTCAAACTCTGTACTTAAAAGCCCTGGTAAGCGACCGTTCCCGGCATCCGTAAGTGACTGCGACCACTTTTGGGAATTACCAACTGGCCATTTCCTTTGTTTTTAAGCTCTCGTAAACGACACTTGTTGTGCTACACATTTATGAGCCATTGTATTATTCGTAATCATCTGAATAAGAGACGTTTTCAATCTCTGTGGATGCGTGACCTATACATTCGCTTTCGTACATTTCGTAAGTGGCCAGCCTCTATTGTTTCAGCCATGGTCACTTATATTACGACAGCCCATTCTCGTAAGCGACCAGCTCTAGTTACGACCACTTTTTCAAATTACCGAGGTGGTCGCTTACGAGAGCTTTGACTGTACCTTAGAACGTAGTGCACAATTTCCGAACGGATTTTCCGTAAAATTACTGTTCCATTTGCTTTCCACCCGAAATTACTGGGATTTTTGGTTAAATGGTATAAGCACCCCTGGTAACATAAAGAGTTTAAAATATTTCTCCTGATCGATCGGCTAGTTCATGTAATTGTCCCTGAGCATGAAAATTCACTACCTCAAACCTTTCTGTGGAGCTCAGCTCCTTGAAAAAAACATTCTAGTTAATTTATCAATAGATCTGAAATTGATATCAAACAATCAGCATCATAATTATTATATACATTTTATTTTGACTCCAGTTCAGTGATATATTTTCTTAAAAAAATAAACAAAAGCTTGAGCTTAGTTAGCATTTTAAATTGAATGCACAATTCATGAATAACACGTTAAAAATTCTGTCTGAGTCGAGAGATCGGTAAAAAAGCAAGTTCCTATGTTCTACATGAGTTTAATCAATTATTATCGTGTTTCATAACATCAGGCACAAAAAGATCTTGAGATTCTCAAAGCCTTTCAACAGACAATAAAATATATAATTTGCTTTAAAGACTAAGCTAAATATTAAACTCTGAATGGGAGCAAAATATAAAACTCCAGTATAAAACAGTATAAGAATCTATAAATAAAGAATCGAAGGTTTCGATCGTACAAACATATTATCTAGAACAACATGCGGCTGTGTCTACAGACTTTAGCCCCAGAGTCAAGTACGGTATAGCTGCAGCGTTTTTGATCATGCCTGAATTAACATCTGGTCCTATGATTTATTCATCCTCAACCTGGCTCACTTTTAATTATAACCGGCGATACCAGGAACAAATAATATAACCCCAGCTGATGAAAAAACAGGGAATATTATAAAGACACACGAAGCTAAGGAAGACGACTTCAATCAAAAATCTTACCCTTGATATCCTGAAAATTGAATACTTGGCTTCCGTCTTGACGATACCTGTTAGAGCACAATAAAAACGAAACAATCAAGTCAATCAGTAAAGGCTCGTGAAAGAAACTCAATGCCCCACATAACACAAACAACTTTGTCATGCTGGCTAGAAATTCGACGACTTCTGTACCTCGGCGAATTGATATTCCTCGAGCGCCCGTAGACACGAATCCGTTAATTTCACGTGAACTAAAAGCTTGTTATTGCCTGATTCCGTTGGGGATATAAGGTTGTACGAAGTCTTCGGTTCTAAAACAATGGCCATCGCATTTTCTTTCCCCGAAACCTAACAAACCTCCTACTGCATCCGCGAGCAACATCCGCTAAGAAACTTTCACTGCGCCTGTCTATTATACCGTGGATCTAAACATTACGGGTTTGACCTAATATGGTGCACCGGAAGTAATGGAAAAATCATCGGAGAGCATCGAGATGAGGCTGCTACACGTGCTTCCGTCTTTGAGTTGAACGCCGAAAAGATATGACTTTTATTTTTATTTCTCAATGCATATCCACGATTAAACCAGGTTTATTTCTGTACTACTTTATTTTTGGCAAGAAACCTGGAGTAATTCCCGCTTTCATATTTTTAAATATCATGATTCTCGAGGGATGGTTGGGGGTGGGGTGGGGGGATAGGGGGTGGGGGGTAAAGTGGGAAGAACCTGCTAAACTTCTAAACACCATTTCTTGGGCTCCCTAACTACATACTAAACATCTAGCATATACGTTTTCTTTGTTTACAGGTAGAAAATTTCCAGCTTCTGTTGAGGTCCACGGCGTCTGTGATGGATGTGATTGGCCGTTTTTGATGCAACCAATCAGAGACGTTACACAGACCTCTGTTGTGCTATGTCATCACAAGAGAGGATGATCGAATAAGAAAAGCATTCCCATACATGGGTCTCTTCCAATAGTAGAGGCATAGTATGGAAGCTGTTCCCTCCGGGTATTGGGCTCCTGGTGTGAGTTAGTTTATGGGGTGGGGAAGGAAAGTTGGAGGGGGGAGGGGAGGGGGGATAAAACCAGGAATTGGCTTCAGGAGGCAGGAGTGGTAAGAGCGGGAAGAAGGATTTCAAACATTTTCATCAATTAACTGGAAGCGAGCGGGAACTTTTCTCTCGCTCAGTCTCCTCGCCGGCAAGCCGGCTCGTTTTCGCGGGAGCTTGCTCGCAGGTAGGCAGTATTTCCAGCCGTTTTGGGGGCGAGGAACGCGGGCTGACAAAACGGCTGGAAATCGAGCCGATCGACGGACTAAGAGAAAGAGGGACTGCTCGTAGTCTAGGAAGATTCATTAAAACCATACAATTTTTTACATAATTTATTTACGTTTAAAATATAAAAAATCACAATAAAAAGATCTTACATGGAAAATTCTCCATTTTTTCGAGAAGGTTCATTAATTAACCTTCTCTATTCACATTTTTAAACTGTGGTCAAAACAATTTCGCTTTGTTATATATATACAGTTTATTATTCACTTAAAAATATTGTTCATTTGCTGCATCTAACTTCTTATCAGCTATATCATGTAAGTTAGGCAGCGCGTAGAAGAATTGGAATGTTATCAGCTGATCTGGGTGTTGTTGGATCTCTCGCGATTCTCTCTCCTGCAGCCAAAACAGCACTGCGGTTGAAAGTTCCACTTCCTCGCAAACGGTTGTCCAAATGATGACTCTCCACCCTACGAGCAAAGAAAACGCCTCATGTACTAGATTTGGTATATTTAACAACTCTTGCTGAGGGATGAGTACCCTGGGTACCAGAGGTTTATTTCTCTCTCCGTCGCGTCGAGATCGGCCGGAGCCGAAGGCCGACGACGCCCCGGCGAGCGGCGTGGGCCATAAGAGAGATTTGAAACCAGAAACCTTGAAACCAGAAACCGCGCAAGAAAAGCCTCTGGCACCCAGGGTAAGGGATGAGGGGGAGAGGGGTGAAACCGACAGCCCCCGGCCTCCCCTGACGATGAAAGGGGCATCGTATGTGCAATTTAATCACAGGTATACAAAGCTTTAGTAGCCTGCGAACGCCGAAAAAAAAATGGCAAACTTTGAGAATTACAGCTCATCCAATGAAAACAGGTCGGCGGAGTGCGCCATTTGCGTGGCTGGACTGTTCAACCTTTTACTCGCTTAATAAGGCCGGGTTGGAGCGATTTTAAAAATTTGTTTATTCTTATTTGTTTCAAGTAGGTCACTTACTGATCCCTAACCTTGAATGGTGGCCAACAGTTTAGTAGTATGTTATTTACCGTTTATCACTAGACTGTCTAGTCCCCTGTGGCGTGTATATGTCTCCATGACGACCAGTTACCACGCCACCTTTAAAATCATTCTCCAAAGTGCTGGTGTCCAAGGAAGTATCTTGCTAAAAGACAAAATTAACAACAAGGTTAGAGCGCTTTCAGTGATCGCAAATTGAAACGAGACCGCTCAAGAGAAAAAGGTACAATCATGGGGCGATATTGGAACTGGAAAGAAACATTCAATTTTCCTGAGACTTTTATTCGCCAAATGTATGGAACAAGGCGACTTTACGCTAATATAGCAGCTACACCCACAAATTTGGTCCAGATATTTCACTGATTATAACTGACAACGGATTTTCATACTGATGTTATCGAACCAGTTTTTCCTGGGTTTTAAAATATTAAGAGATAACAAGCTGCGACAAAGACATGATGTCTTACCTCAGAAGTGTCTTCTGTGCTATCTTGAGACAATTCGCGGCTCTCCTTTTTC
Organism: Desmophyllum pertusum; assembly: GCA_029204205.1. Taxonomy (NCBI): domain Eukaryota; kingdom Metazoa; phylum Cnidaria; class Anthozoa; order Scleractinia; family Caryophylliidae; genus Desmophyllum; species Desmophyllum pertusum. The sequence continues at coordinate 1,000,051 of MU825886.1, read as the reverse complement.
AGTAATTCAATCTTTAACCTTTGCTTTTCTCTTCTCATTTCAGACGTCTTGTATCCCGCTGATCCTCTCTTCGACTGAGGCAAACCGCCATTGTCATTTGCCGCGTTCAAGGACTGTTTCAACCGCTTCACTTCACGAGCCACCTGCCGTTTGTAGTCTCTAAGGCATCCCTCTTGCTCTGAGTTGTCGGATTGGAGTCTGGAGATCCGCACTGTGAACTCCTGTACACTCATCTTCACGTTACAAATTAGTTTGGTTTTGTTTTCAGATCTTCCAAGCCGAAGTTCACCTGCTGCTGTAGAGCTGTCTTTTGTCTATCCGCCAAGACTCTCTCGTTTTCCAAACATGCGGCAGCAGCGGCGACTTCTCGTGCAAGGGACGCTTTCTCCGTCTTGGCACATTCAAGTTGAATTGATAACAATTTCAACTCATCTTGTGTCGGCTGCACGCGACGCTTCATATCTTCCGCATCTCGGGTTTTCATCTTTGCAGAAGTCGCGAGATAAATAGACTTTTCATTTTGCTTAGTGATAATGGATGTAGAAATTTCCAACTCTTTCGTTACCTCTTTTAACGATGTCTCAGCTTGCTCCAACTTGAAGCCTTTTCCTTATTCATCAACTTCAATCCCTCGATTTCATTATCTCGTAGACACACCTTGGCCTCCATACTTGTTAGAAGTGAGCATTTTATTTGCAAACTCTCATCTGCTTCCTCTAGTGCGGCTTGTCTTTGGTTCAAGGAGTTCTGCGTTCTTTCTACATCTCCTTCAAGTAGTTTAACAGCTATTTCAAGCTTCTTTACTTTGTCTCCCTCATCTCCAAGACACCTCTTGAGATCAATATTTTCATGCTCGATGTCTTTTAGGCGGCTTTTTGTGCATTCGCCTTCGTTCACACTCTTTTTCAAGCTTTCTATTTCATCTTCTCGCTGATTCAATTCTTCTCTTAACTTGTATAGAATACGCTCTGTTTCAGCTTCTTTCTGTTTCAGTAACGTCGTCGATGCATCCACCTCTTTTTGCCTTTGCAGTATAGTCTTCAGCCGTTCACCCACGTGTCCCATTAAGGATCCCATTTCATTGAAGCTGTCGTCTGTATTTCTGCCAAGCCTCTTCGGAACGAAATCCCATCGATTATATTGAGCTCGCGATGAGATTGCCAAATTCCCAACGTCATTTTGTCTGTAATGTAAGAGATCTTCAGCCACTTCTAACTCCTTTCTCAGTTGTTTCATGTTAACGTTAAGGTCGTCTATCTTCTTCTCGTAATCGCGTAGCAGTTCTTTTAGTTTATCCACCTCGTTTTCTTTATCATCTAATAATAATCTCTGTCGTTTAGTATTAGATTCTGTTATTTCCATGGTCTTCTTCAAACCTCTTTTCTCCGACCTTTCTTGTTTTAGCTCTTGCGTTAAGTCGTCAATTTTAACATCTTTTCTGCTTATGCTGCAGTTGAGCTGCTGTAATTCTTCCTCTTTGCTCAGAAGCGATGCTTTTGAGACATCTCTCAGCTCCTCCATTTCTCGTAGCTGATTCTCAAGTTCTCTTCTTGTTTTCTCTGATAGTTCTTTCTCTCTTTTAGCGTTACATTTCGTAACTTCAACGGCTCTTCTCAAACACTCCTTATCCGACTTTTCGCGTTTTAACTCTAGTCTTAAGTCATCAATCTTAACACGGGTTTTCTCCAATGCCTGCTCTTTGCTCTTAAGTGACGTTAGTGTTGTTTCTCTCAACTCTTCCATCTGCTCTAACTGTTTCTCAAGTTGTCGTATGCTCTCCAATAGTCCCTTCTCTCTATTAGCATCACACTTGGCAACATCAATGGCGCTTCTCAAACTGTCGTTATCTGATCTTTCTTGTTTTAACTCCAGACTTAAGGCATCAATCTCGACATTTTTGTTGCTGATGCTGCGGTACATCTGCTCCAGTTCGTGCTCTTTCTCCATAAGAGAGGCGAGTGTCGTTTCTCTGAGCTCTTCGATCCTCTCTAACTGATTCTCAAGCTCGCTGGTCCTCTCCAATGAATGTTTTCTCTCTAGCGGCGTTACATTCTGTAACTTCAATGGCTCTTTTGAAACACTCTTTGTCGAACCTATCTTGCTTTAACTCTTGCATTAAATTGGCAATCTTTTCATCTTTTTTGCTTATGACGCGGTAGGCTTCTTCCAATTCCTGCTCTTTGTTCATGGTAGACGCCATCGTTGTGTCTCTCAGCTTCTCTATGCCTTGTAACTGATTCTCAAGTTTGGTTGTTCTCGCCAATTGCTTTCTCAAAGCTACTTCGGTCTGCGCTAACCTGCGTTTGTTCTGTGTAAGACACTGACATGTCTTCTCGAGTAGCATTTCTTTCTCCTCCACTCGAAGCTCCAGAAAGTCATTTCTTTCAATCTCCATTCCTAAATCACCTTTCGTCTGCTCCAACTCCCTTTCCGACTGTCGGAGAGATTGTCTGATACCCTCTATCAATTTCTCTATTTCTTGAGCTTGGCGGTTGTGCTCTTGATCTCTTTCATTTGTTGCATATGGTTCATTGTGTCCCTTACTTTTGCCAATCCATCGGTATTTTCGTTCATATATTGATCAATATGGTACCGTGGTCTTTCCCCAAAGTCAAGACCTCTCTGTCGAATGAATCTCCCTAAGCACTCGATTTCTTGTTCATTTTGACGAACCCTTTTCCTTAACATTCTGATATCGGCGTTTTTGCCATGGTGGCTCCTCCTCGAATGCTTGCCATGGCGACTTAGTTCACTGCTGGGGTCTTCCTGAGTATTTTCTGATTGATCTGCAAACTGATTCTTGGCTTTTTGTGACAATTCGTCTTGTAGAAACTTGTTCTGATTCGTCATGTTTTCTACTTGCTCCCAGAGTTCAGTCAACTGATTATTCTTTTCTGATGTGTTTAACAGTTCTGTGGCCAGCTGCTCTTTAAGTTGATTAATATTCCTCGACATTTCACGTCTTAGATCAGTCAACTGATTATTCTTTTCTGATGCCTTTGACAGATCTGTGGTCAGCGTGGAATTTTCTTTCTTAAGCTTCGCTAGCTGCTCTTCAAGTTGATGAACAATCCTCGACGTTTTGCCTCTTAGTTCGGTTAACTGATTATCCTTTTCTGATACCTTTGACAGTTCTGTGGTCAGCGTGGAATTTTCTTTCCTGAACCTCGCAAGCTGCTCCTCAAGTTGATTTATAATACTCGACATTTCGCCTCTTAGTTCAGTCAACTGATTATCCTTTTCTGCTGCCTTTGACAGTTCTGTGGTCAGCGTGGAATTTTCTTTCCTGAGTCTCCCTAGCTGCTCCTCAAGTTGATTTATAATCCTCGACGTTTTTCCTCTTAGTTCGGTTAACTGGTTATCATTTTCTGATGACCTTGACAGTTCTGCGATTAGCGTGGAATTTTCTTTCTTAAACTTCGCTAGCTGACCTTCAAGTTCGTTTACGACCATAGACGTTTCGCCTTTTACTTCATTCGACTGATAATCGTCTGATAACTTGGATAGTTCTGTGGTTAAGGTAGCGTTTTCTTTTCTAAGGTTAGTTAGCTGATCTTCAAGCTGGCTTATAACCCTAAAATGTTCGTCTTCGCTCAACACCTTATCCTTCTCTGGTGCCTTTGACAGTTCTGCGGTCATCCGGGCGTTTTCATTTCCGCCTTACCTAGCTGACCCTCAAGTTGGTCTGTTATCCTCGACTTCTCGTTCATCAGAGATTCCATTTTGATTTTAAAGGTCTGCTCAGAATTTCTGAAGTGAGATGCTTCTGTTTCCAAAGCATAGACTTGGCTTCGTGACAACTTTTCTCGGTGATTACTCGATTCCAGGGATCCCTTCAATAACTCTACCTCCTCGCGTAAATGTCCGTATGATTTTAATTCCTTTACAATCTTCTCCAGCTCGGCCACTCGAACTTCCAACTTTTCGTTACTTTCCCGACTATCCTTAAGGCTATCCTCCAAATAATCAACATCATCCCACAGCTCTTGCTTATCCGCCCGAGCATTGTCTAGACTCTCTTCGGCTTCTTCCCATTTTTTCTCTTTTCTCTCAAAATCATTTTTTAAATTTGACAACTCTCTTTCCTTGTATTCCTCTTTGGACTGTAGACGCTTTAAGTCAACTTTGGTCGCTTCCAGTTCAGTCCGCAAAGTTTCGTTCTCCTTCTTGCAAGCTTCGAAGTTATCCTGCAGAGCACTGATCTGAACCAAGAGCTTCGAATTTTCCTTTTTGGTTTCCTCCAGTATCTCAAAGTCGTTTTTGAAATGTCCGAGTTCCGTCTTGAGGTACTCTTCGCGTTCTTTTGAGACTTCACTGTTTCGGTCAAATGCATATTTGAATTCGTCGGCCATTTCCTCAATATTGCCATCAAGTATGCGAATACTGTGCAATAGCACTGGAACTGAATCCATCTTCATTGTTGCTGCGAATCTTTGGACTTCTGTGCCTGGCTTTCCAGGTAAATGCTCTCTTATGTCAGTGAGCTTGGAGTGCAATTTGTTCAATTCTTCAATCGCGTCGGTAATTGTCGCTCCATGGTCGATAACGTCTGTTGATTCGTGGGACACATTCATTATCTTTCTGTCTTCTGTCCTTATCGGGGTCTTTGTATACGTAACATCCTTGTGCAAACCATTTTTGTTCTGCTGGCGTTTCCATTGTCCGGAGAAGAAACACACACATCTGTCTGATCCTTTGAGACGTTATCTTCATTTGTATCACAAATTGCAGCGGTTAACGCGCCAAACAACTCTCGTTGGAAGAGATATTCGGAGATGTTTACGACTGCTGCTATTGATTGTTCGTTTTGTGTTCGCCTGCCTTCGTCTGAGAGTCTGTCCTCCTCCTCATTTGAAGCAAAGGAACCAAGCAAGCAAGTCTCATGATTTCGAAATCTTTCGAAGTCTTCCAAAGCGCCCCACGAATCTGGATCTTCATCTATCTCCGAAATAACCTCTAAAGCGCCATCGTTGATAGCTGCAACTTCCTCCGTACACGACGACAACAATGATCCTTCACTGGCTATATCAGACACCCAAGTAATAGATTCATCGAGTGACTCTACATCGTCAACGACACTTGGTTCATTGTCATTTTCCTCCGCGGTTTTTTTAGCCAGTGAAGAATGTGGGCTGCTTCCAAGTGACGCCACGCTTTCTTCAATTTGTATGTCTTCTTCCACCTCGTCAAGAAAACGGTCAAAGTCATCAATGAACTCATCTTCACTAGGTTTTGACCTTTTCACATTTGTGGATAACTTGTTGATTTGAGAAACATCAACTTCCATCCTTCTATCCTTTGTTGGATCATCGGGGACTGATGCACCACCACCAGCTGTTTCTGAACTAACAATTGTCTTCTTGTCTTCATCGCTACTCCTGTCCTTTGAGATAGTTATCTGTACAGTATATTGCTCATCGCCACAAGCAAGCACCGACTTGTCGTCGATTGAAGTAAATGAACTATCTTGGTGGGCAGAGGAGATTTCTTCCTTCCTGACATCATCGACACTAGGTGGAGCCAAGTCATAAAATGAACCCAAGAGTCGAGTCCGTCGCTTAAATCATCAACTGAGTCAACATCGTCTTTGTCATGTTGTATTTCATGGGCACATGCTTGATTTGGTTCATGAACCTCTTCTGCATCAACCAGCAAACTGTCGATATTACGCGAGGAAGGTGAAGTATCGTTAACACATTGGAGTAATTCTGGTAAGGGCTCCACACGTGATGGTAGGCTAGCATCATTATCTGGACCTTTTTCGTTTTGCACTTGATTTTTTGGAATAGATCCTTCGTTATTGAAATTATGAACGTCTCCATCTTCGTTCTCATCTGTGACACTATCGAGTGATTGTACATCGTCAACGACGCTTGGTTCATTGTAATTTTCCTCCGCGATTTTGTTAGCCACTGAAGAATGTGGATTGCTTCCAAGTGATGCCACGCTTTCTTCAATTTGTATGTCTTCTTCCACCTCGTCAAGAAAAACGATCAAAGTCGTCAATGAACTCATCCACATTGGCTTAGACCTTTTTGCATTGTCTGAAAGAGAGCTCTTAGTAGCATGGGATTGCTGGATGACATTTGTGAATGACTTGTTGATTTGAGAAACATCATCTTCCATCCTTTTATCCATTGTTGAACCATCAGGGACTGATGCACCACCACCAGCAGCTTTTCCGGAACTAGCAATTGTCTTATTGTCTTCCTTGCTACTTCTGTCCTTTGAGATAGTTATATGTACATCCGATTGTTCATCGCATTGTAATTTTGGTTTGAGCTCGTCACCAACAACCACCAGCTTGTTGTCGATTGGAGTTGATGAACTATCTTGGTAGGCAGAGGAGAACTCTATCTTGACATTATCGGCACTAGGTGGAGCCAAATAAGAGACGAGTCCTTCGCATAAATCAACAACTGAGTCAACATCAACATATTCTTTGTCTTTTTGTATTTTAAGGGAACATGCTTGATCATTTGGTGCGTTGACCTCTTCTCCACCAACCGGAATTCTGTCGATATTACGCGAGGAAGGTGAAGTATCGTTAACACATTGGAGTAATGCTGGTATGGGCTCCACACGTGATGGTAGGCTAGCATCATTATCTGGACTTTTTTCGTTTTGCACTTGATTTTTTGGAATAGATCCTTCGTTATTGAAACTATGAACGTCTCCATCTTCGTTCTCATCTGTGACACTATCGAGTGATTGTACATCGTCAACGACACTTGGTTCATTATCATTTTCCTCCGCGGTTTTGTTAGCCACTGAAGAATGTGGGCTGCTTCCAAGTGACGCCACGCTTTCTTCAATTTGTATGTCTTCTTCCACCTCGTCAAGAAAACGGTCAAAGTCATCAATGAACTCGTCCTCATTGGGCTTAGACCTTTTCGCATTGTCTGAAAGAGAACTCTTAGTAGCATGGGAATGCTGGATGACATTTGTGAATGACTTGTTGATTTGAGAAACATCATCTTCCATCCTTTTATCCATTGTTGAACCATCAGGGACTGATGCACCACCACCAGCAGCTTTTCCGGAACTAGCAATTGTCTTCTTGTCTTCCTTGCTACTTCTGTCCTTTGAGATAGTTATAGGTACATCCGATTGTTCATCGCATTTTAATTTTGGTTTTGGTTTGAGCTCGTCACCAACAACCACGAGCTTGTCGTCGATTGGAGTTGTCGAATTATCTTGGTGGGCAGAGGAGAATTCTTTTTTGACATTATCGGCACTAGGTGGAGCCAAATAAGAGACGAGTCCTTCGCATAAATCAATAACTGTGTCAACATCAACACATTCTTTGTCTTTTGTATTTTTAGGGCACATGCTTGATCATTTGGTGCGTTGACCTCTTCTCCATTAACCGGAATTCTGTCGATATTACGCGAGGAAGGTGAAGTATCGTTAACACATTGGAGTAATGCTGGTATGGGCTCCCCACGTGATGATAGGCTAGCATCATTATCTGGAGTTTCTTCGTTTTGCACTTGATTTTTTGGAATAGATCCTTCGTTGTTGACATTATAAACGTTTCCATCTTCGTTCTCATCTGTGACACTATCGAGTGATTGTACATCGTCAACGACACTTGGTTCATTGTCATTTTCCTCCGCGATTTTGTTAGCCACTGAAGACTGTGGATTGCTACCAAGTGACGCCACGCTTTTCTTCAATTTGTATGTCTTCTTCCACCTCGTCAAGAAAACGATCAAAGTCGTCAATGAACTCGTCCTCACTGGGCTTAGACCTTTTCGCATTGTCTTTGTCTGAAATTGAGTTCTTAGCAGCATGGGGATGCTGGATGACATTTGTGAATAACTTGTTGATTTGAGAAACATCATCTTCCATACTTTTTTTCTTTGTTGAACCATCAGGGACTGATGCACCACCACCACCAGCTTTTCCGGAACTAGCAATTGTCTTATTGTCTTCCTTGCTATTTCTGTCCTTTGAGATAGTTATATGTACATCCGATTGTTTATCGTATTGTAATTTTGGTTTGAGCTCGTCTCCAACAACCACCAGCTTGTCATCGATTGGAGTTGATGAACTATCTTGGTGGGCAGAGGAGAATTCTTTCCTGACATTATCGACATTAGGTGGAGCCAAATCATACGAGACGAGTCCTTCGCTTAAGTCAACAACTGAGTCAACATCAACGTCTTCTTTTTCATGCTGTATTTCAAGGGCATTGACCTCTTCTCCCTCAACCAGGAAGCTGTCGATATTACTCGAAGAAGGTGACGTATCGTGAATACTTTGGCCTAACGCTGGTATGGGCTGTAGAAGTGATGGTGGGCTATCAGCATTATCTGGACTTTCTTCGTCGTGCACTTGATTCTTTGGAATAGATCCTTCGTTATTGACATTACGATCATTTCCAAAGACAGATTCTTCGTTCCCATCTGTGACTCTGCGAGAATCGCGAGAACCCGCCTTTTCACCAGAAGAATTTTCGTTGCTTTGTATGTTTTCTTCCATCATTTCTTGGTTTATCATCCACGTGGAACCTAGATCCACGGAAAGATAATCATCTTGTACTTCCGTGTTAGTGTCTTCCTTTATTCCTTTAGTTTTTTCGGTAGATTCTGTCTTTTTGGCATTGGATACAGCATCATCCTTCTTGCCACTGGGGAAGTCGCATGGACGCAAATCAGAAAACGACCCCAACGAATCAAGTGCGTCGGTTATATTAGCTACTGCACGCGAGTTTCCGTCTTCTATATCATCCTCGTTATCATCTTCAAGGACAAATGCTTCATTATTTATAGGTTGTGGAATGTGAATGTCATTACCGTGGACTGAAAGCGGATCTTGTATTTTGCTATCAGGAGACTCAGCTGTACATTGTACCAAGGTGTCAACTACGTCTGAAGTGTCTTCGTTGTTTTCCAAGACAGTAACCGGGCAATTGTCTGTCTTTCTGAGGTTTTCGAGTGGGAAAGACCACGAAGTGGTTGTGCAGTTGGATCACTGTTTTCCTCCATTGACATGGCTTCTTCGACTTCGTCTAGAAAGTCGTCAAACTCAGCAATGAAGTCGTCTTCTTTAGACTTTGCAATTGTTTGTGAATTGTAAACGTGCTTCTTCCATGCGGAACGTGCCGAGCGGTTTTGGAGATCGCTATTAACCAACGTTTCTAAATTGGTTGACGGGGGAGCTGCTTGCACTGGTGAAATTTCTTCCCTTATCACATCCCCACTGTATATTTTCTCGTCATCACCAGGAATAGCCTCGGGTTCCTTATCCTGCTCGTTGTCTTTATCACCATCGTGAGCTATTGAAGCGAGAAGGCTTGGTGTATGCAGTGGCGAAGAGCTTCCTGATGAAGGTTCCTTTGCAATAAATTGTTCTCGTGCAAGCTCCATTACTTGCTCGTGAGCGCTATCACGTAGTTTGGTTAGATGATCACGTTCATCTTCCACTTTGTCTTCATTCTGTTTCATTTTCATTTCTGTTTCACGGCCACCCACTGACGTCGACTGCTTCATTGCGATGTTTTCATCTTCACGATGAACTAATGTTAACAGACGTTTCTCATTGGAAAATGACTCCTTGGTAGACAAGTCATCTTCTATTTCTGCCTGGTTGTCTTGTTCAATCGAGCCCATGTGGTTGCAATCTTGTGCACTGGCCTCTTCACAGATGACAGAGAATGAATTTGGGTCTGACGAGCGGCGGCTTACTTCTTCACAGATTATTTCCACTTCTACCTTTTCAGCTCCTTTTCGTCAATGCAAGCAGCGGGTTGTTGTAAATTGGGTAAATTGTTGAAGCTCATATCGTCACCATCACTCCCCGAATTAGCTTCATTTTCAATCGATCCACTTTCCAGATGCTCGGGGATGTCCTCGTAATTAAGGGGAGATAATTTATCTCCAAACTGAAATGGCCAATCTTCAGGTTGTATAGTTTCCTCTACTTCTTGGATTGAAGAGTCCATATCAGGTGACTTGAAATATGGCTGTAACCCACTAGGTGTAAACCTGCCAGACGCCTTTCGAATTAATGGAGAAGGTTCGTTGGTTACTGGGCTGCTGCTTCTACTTAGATGAGGGTCATCGTCGCAATAGCTTCTATCGCTATTTGATGTCATTTCAAAGTCATATTCATATTCATCGACTGCGCATTCTTCAGTAACATCACTGTCATCTGCTTTGACATCATCACAGACTTCGTCACAGACTTCATCACAGACTTCCTCATTGTCCACCTGATTATCATCAACGATACGTTTTTGCTGTTCATCTGAAAGGTTGGATGCCTCTGATTTCTCTTTAACTGACTCAATGGACGGCTTTCTTTCCAATTCCTCTTCAACGGAATCATCCATACCTGACTTCGCGTCATCGTCATTTTCAAGTCTGAATGATCTTTGTTCCACAATCCCGGTCTCTACTGGAATTTCAAGCACGTCGGACACAGAAATGTCTTGGGAGCTGCTCTTTGGTTGAATATCTAACTCTTCCTCGATACTGAAGAGTTCCACAGAGATGTCCTCTTTTTCCAAACATTCTATCTCGACGTCATCACAGACTTCCTCATTGTCCTCCTGATTATCATCAACGATACGTTTTTGCTGTTCATCTGAGAGGTTGGATGCCTCTGACTTTTCTTTTACTGGCTCAATGGACGGCTTCTTTTCCAATTCCTCTTCAACGGAACCATCCATACCTGATTTCACGTCATCGTCATTTTCAAGTCTGAATGATCTTTGTTCCACAATCCCGGTCTCTACTGGAATTTCAAGCTCGTCGGTACAGAAATGTCTGGTTGAATATCTAACTCTTCCTCGATACTGAAGAGTTCCACAGAGATGTCCTCTTTTTCCAAACATTCTATCTCGACGTCATCACAGACTTCCTCATTGTCCACCTGATTATCATCAACGATACGTTTTTGCTGTTCATCTGAAAGGTTGGATGCCTTTGATTTCTCTTTAACTGATTCACTTGATGGTTTATTTTCCAATTCCTCTTCACCGGAACCATCCATACCTGATTTCACGTCATAGTCGTTTTCAAATCTGAATGATGTTTGTTCCACAATCCCGGTCTCTACTGGAATTTCAAGCACGTCGGGTACAGAAATGTCTTGAGGGTTGCTGTCTGGTTGAATATCTAACTCTTCCTCGATACTGAAGAACTCAAAAGAGGCGTCGTTTAAGGTGTCCTCTTTCTCCAAACATTCTATCTCGACGTCATCCCAGCTTTTCTTGTCGTCCATCTGATTCTCATCAAAGATACGTTTTTGCTGTTCATCTAACGGGTTCATTGCCGTTGATTTTTCTTTAACTGAATCACCTGATGGTTTCTTTTCCTGTTTCTCTTTAACGGAACCATTTGTATCTGAGTCAACGTTATTATCATTTTCAAGTCTGAATGATCTTTGATCCACAATGTCATCCTTTACTGGAATTTCAGACATTTCGGGTTCAGAAATGTTACTGTCAAAAACTGAGGTCTTCATGACATCTCCAGTCAAGTTTAATTTAGTATTTCTAAGTTCCATTGTCACCTCTTCGATATCTCCTTCCGCTGGATCTTGGTCAGATTCTTTATTCGAGGCGGCCTGTTCTATTTCGTCGACAGCACAAGTCGTAGTGAATTGTTCTTCTGTCTCATTGACGGTTTGAGGTTCTTTAGAGTTCTCCTTCGCTAAAGTGCTGGAAAGGCCTGTTGGTTCATCATTCACACACTTGGATGACTCCAGAGTTTCATCATGAGACACTGTTGAATCCTTAGCTCTCATTTTCGCAAGTTTGCGTTCAAGTTTGCGTTCAACTTTTCGTTTCTCTTTTTCGATCTTTTTTCGCTCCCTTTGTTCCAACTTTTCCCTTTTGATAGCCTTCTTCTCCATTTTCTCTAAACGTCTCAGTTCCTTCCGCTCCTTTACCAGCTGTTTTACACTGCTATACTCTTTAATCTCATGAGGCTCATATAAAATCTTATTGGAGGTGTCTTCGTTTGAACAGCTTCCGGTTTCTTTGGCTGGATCTTTGCATTCCTCGCCCTCTTGACTTGCCGGTTCAATCCTCAATTTGTCAACAGGTTGATCCTGCTTTTCTGAGGAGTCGTTTTCATTTTCTGTCTCCTCTCTATATCTTCGGCGATCGGCTCGTATCTTCTCTAATCTGTGTGCGTTCTTCTTCTTTTTCTTATCGAGCTTCTCAAAAAACTTTTTATCATCGCGCTCCCGTTTTTTGGCTACCTCATCTAAGCGTCTCAGCTCATTTGTGTTATCTTCCTGTCTCTTCATTATATCTTCAATTTCGATTGTTATAGAGTCTTCTCTTGTCTGGCTCTGCTTGATCTCGTCCCGTATCTTGTCCAAACGTTCGAAGGCCAGCCTGTTTTCCTCTGCAAACTCTTCTTTAAGTTTTCGTGATTTTTCATCCAGTGCAGCAATAATTCGTTCTCCTTCGCTTGACACTGACACAGAGCTACAATCGAATTCTTCCTCGAATTCTTCCTTTTCGTTTGTGTTGTCTTCAATCACCACGCTCCCTTCCCGTAGCTGTTTAATATATTCGACGAGCGGCCTGTTTTCCTCTGCATACTGTGCTCTAAGTCGTCGTTCCTCTTCTTTCAATTCAGCAGCAATAATTCGTTTGTCTTCGCTTGTTAATAACGCAGAGTCCTCCTCGCTCAATGCCTTTTCGTCAATTTTGTCTTCTGCTTCGCACTCGGGTTTTCCGCCGGCGTCGTTGACAGAACTTGCAAGGTTGGCCTCATCTTTTGCAACTTCTTTTCTCTCCCTGCATAACAATAATACGTATACATGATATACAAGACTCGCTAAATCCCAACAGACTGCGTGCCACTATCTGATAGTACAGACAGTTTCAATAGAAAAGTTATAAATGTTGTCCCAGTGCAAGTCAGTACTTTTCTCCAATGATAAGCAAGGTTAAAAAATAATGGCTAAAATGCCTTGGAATTAAGAATGCTTAGGACTGCATAAAACGGGCCCATAGTGTGACCACTTTTAATCAAATCACATTCTTTCGAGAGCGCGCACTATCCAACCAGAAGTCGAGGATTTTGATTGCGAATTGGATAGAATGGGCGCACGAAATAATGTGAATTAATTTATAAGTGGTCACACTTTTGGGCTCCTTGCTATAATAGCTCTGGCTTACAGTCCTATTTCAATACTGGGTAAACTTTTCTCCGACAGGTTAGCCTACGAACAGGCTTTCCGGGCGCACTCAGACGGCGGGGAAAATAGGCGCGAAAACCCCTCCTACTCTCCCAAAATCTCATGAGAGCTTGTTCGCAGGCTAGCGACAGGTTAATGTTTGGAATTAGTTTCCAACCATAATAATAATAATAATGATAGAGTACATTTATATAGCGCCAAAATCCAAACGTCCAATGGCAATGGCGCATCAACGTGACTTCTTTGTATTATCCTTGATACTAGAAATATGCGCCTCTCAGAACCTCGCGAATGTAGCGGGATGAGGTTAATTTTTGGGTAAAAGAGTAGAGGGTTTTTTCTGACAGCCTGTGTGTATCATTTTCTCTGGCTGTTTAATCTGTCTTAATACAGTTATAAAACGATGCGGAAAAATTGGTACCGGTGTTGGCCTCGCCTTAGAATTGAAACCTCGCCGTTGGTCCCAATGATCAGATTGGACGGTGGGCGTCTTACACCGTTAGGTCACGAGCGCGCCATGTGACGTCATTCTGCCACACACCATTGTCAGAAATAAATAAATATGACCGTCACTTATCCCGCCTGAGGCTTTGGCCAACAAAATCATAAACCGCTCGCATACACTACCTGGCCTCATCGCGTAATAACAGCAAAGACGCCATTGCGTCAGCATGCTCCTCATCTGTCATGTCGCCCTTCATAACACTTAGGTCTGCAATTAATTTTTCCAGATCGTCCGCCAGGAAATCAGTGCAGATATCCTTTGGAGCTTGATATTGGTTCACTGTAGGGCCCTCTTTTGGAGCTGAATTTGGGTCCTCGTGGATGCTTTCATGACCCGCAGCTGCAGGCTCTTGCATGGTCTCGGTAGCACCTTGTGAGGAATTCCTGAACATATGAAAGAGATCGTGGAATTCTAAAGTTAATTTCTGCTTTTTGGCATATCCTTGTTTTGCTTTTAATTTGTGATGTTTCTTGGGCGAAAACTTGTAGAATACTTTGTTAATTCTTTGTCATTGTCAGCTGATAAAAATTACAACTTACTTTTCATCGTCAGCCAATTTCGCCGCTTTCTCTTCCTGAAGTTTTCGTTCCCTGCAACAACACGGCACAGATCATGCATATCAGTAAGAGTATTTGCTGAGTTATTTTGGGGCCGGAAGCCCTTTACTCTGATCTGAGCTATAGCTGGGATACAGGACTAACCTGAATATTAGGCTTTTCGGGGATGAAGGAAAAGAGAGGATGATATAAGAGAAGGATTCCCCGTGCCCCATGATAATTTTTGGAAATAGTTTCGCGCCATGCTGTGAAAGTTATTTCTATTGCCTTCTAATCAAGGCTACGACATCACGTTACTCGAACTGACCAATCAGCGCTCTTAAAATAGCTAAGCTATAGACTGAAAATTAAAAAAAATAGATTAAAAAATTATCATTGGAAGAGACCCATGCATGGGGAATGCCTCTCTTAGATGATTCGTTCTTGCTGATACTCAATTAGGACAGGACGGTTTGGATACATGCACAACAAGCATTAGCATCATGCAAAGCGCATCAAATGCATATGTGCACACAAATGCCTCAAGGTCTCTGTGATGATTTTAGTCAACAGAAGTGAATAGTTCTTACTTGACTGCTGCTCTAAGCCATGGTGGTACATCTGGCATTGCTTTCTCGTCGCTGGAGATGGAATGGCGTACAAAGTCGTCTTCATACTCACTGCCACTCAAATTGGATTCCGCTCCTGTAAGGAGATCTCCATCTTCCACGCGTGCAATGTTACACTCAAAATCTGGCGTGATCTCATTCGTCCTTGCGGCGGATGATGAATCACTGGCCGAGGTTTCATCGCGTGGTTCTTTCTGATCCTTGGAGACCTGTTTGTAGGAATATTATATAAACATTTTGAGCAAGGCACGAGTAGCCGTTCGTGGGAGGCGCGGTGGCCTAATGGTTAGCGCGTTGGTCTCCAGATCGAGCGGTCCAGGTTCGCGCCCATGCCAAGGTGACTGTCTTGTGTTCTTGGGAAAGACACTTTACTCTTACACAAGGAGTATAAATGGGTACCGGCGACAAAATGCTGGGGGGGGGGGGGGGGGGGGGGGTAACCTGTGATGGACTAGCATCCCATCCAGGGAGAGTAGCAATACTCCTAGTCTGCTCCATGCTAAGGAACTCGGGATAAGCTCTGGCAGTGTGGCCCAGTTTGGCCCCAGTGTGGCTTTACTTTAACGTTTTCTTCCTTCCTCTTTTTATGTCGTTTCGCCCGTCTCTCCTTCGCCGTTTCTCTCGGAGTTTGTCCCTCTCGACGCGACATATTTTGTTAGCTGGGACTTGGACAATATAAAACCCAGGGATAATATCTTGCAGTGTCGCCATTTTTATTCAACATGGCGAAACGAGCTAATGTAGAGAAGCTACACCGCAAAACCAAGCACTGCGTCCACCAGTTTAATCATAGGGGAGATTCTTTCCACCAAGATTGGTCCGGCTTTTTTTCGCGCCAAACACTTCAAAACTACAGTTACCCCGTTTAGCTCCGTTTACACGGCACTCGTAACCGTTTCGTTTTGAAAACGCTCCCAGAAAAAACTGCGGTTTGGCTATCGTCGCCTTGCAAACGGAAGGCGCACCTAATAGAAAACGATGCGGCTACAAATCAAACCGTGCCTGTGTAACGGGGTCTCAATTTTGTCGAATCTTTTTATTGCGGTCTCGCGTAAAAGGGCTCGATCTGAACGGTTTTTGATAATGTTCACGTTCAGTTTCTTTATCGGTTAACAAAGGAGCATATTATTTACTAGTCTGTTAACGAACGCGAACGCAAGGGGTGGGGGCGGTTGCTCTCGCGCGCTCGCTTAACTATTAAAAAAAGAAACCGGCTGTGGACAGACTAATTATTTACCTGTGTTGTCTCCAATGGTGTAAGTTGTCTTGGTATTCGACGCCTCACTTGTGGGGTCGATGGTTTGGCAGGCTTACGACTAGTGCGTTTAGCTGCCGTGGGAGGACTGGTACTGGTTTTAGTCCTTGCCTGTCTCGCGCTTGCTTGCTTTTCTCGTGTTTCTCGCCGTAGGTTAATACCTGTGAACATTTAATGAAAATATGCATCGTTAACAGAGTCTGATCGATGGTAAAATAACAATAGCCGCAAAGCCGCGAGAGAAATGGTGACGAGGCATCTCCCCATTCCTCTCCCGGCGCTCCCGCTCATTTTCGCGCGAGGAAAATCTCCATAGCAACGCAAAATAACACTCCACTCGCGGCATTGTAATTTAATTATGGGAATTTTCAGCAGTGACTGGCTTCATTACAAAACTATCTGACCTGCTTCTTTAAACATGTGGGACGGGTATTGCAACTATTCAGGACTTAAAAAAACCTTATTATTGAACTCCGAGGTCATTTTTGTGTTCCTTTTTCACGCCGCGCTCGTGTATTAGAACTCAGGCTGAGGCAAATACCAAATGAGAAATAAGGTTTATAAGAAGTAAAAATGTTCTATCCTTTCTTCCTTTATGCTGATATAGCGTCAATCTACACCTCATACTTAGATATCTTCCCCATTTGAGACAGGCGAAAGTTGTTTTCCTGCTTAGTCTCAGTTCCCGCGCTAGCCGGCTCATAGGCTAATTACGATTTTTTTTAAATCTCGATTTTGATGTTTTGGTTCTGTATAAAATACAGACACGGCAAAAAATCAAAATCAAGATTTAAAAAAATGCAATGAAATTCGTTTAGAAGTTTAATATTCAACGCTAAAATGATCGGCTAAATAATTATGATTGTGTTTTTTGCTCAAACTGCAAGTCGCTGATTCTACGCTTATTAAATATATCAACAGATAAAAGAAATGAATACAATACCTGAGTCTCTTCCCAAAGGTTTTTCTCCCTTTATAGCTGTCACATTGCTGGGAAGTTTCTTCTTCTTGTCAACTTTGCTCTTTTTCTGGTCGACCACGATAGGAATTCGCGATGGCTGCTTGTTTTGAAGCTTGTCCACGGAATTCCTCGGCAAGCGCCGCTTTTTATCGGTTTCGTCTTCTGACGAGGAACTTTTCTCGCTGTCGCTGCTCAAGCGAGTTACCTTCACTGGTATCTTGGATCTTCGTTGCACTGGTGGAAGGCGATTCTCATCGCCTTCAAACTCGCGGCTATTAAGCCACGACGCCATGGCTGCGGCTGACTTTGCGGCCTTTTTACACCGTGCTCAACGACAACTTTTTATAAGCTTAAATTAATTTTTTTTTCTTGTTTTGATTTTGATTTTTTTTTTCTGTTTTATGAATTTTCCGTTCAATTTGACTGTTACAAAGATCACAATTCGCTGCTCCGAATCTCAATACTGACCGTACAGATAGCTGAAGCAAATGATTCAGAGTTTTCAACAAAATCCATGGAAACCGTCTTCGAGTGTTTCGTCATAAACAACGCAGCCATGTTCGATTGCTCGCGCGCAAAGCTTTTCTTTACATTCAATTTTAAAATGTCGAAGATCACCCCGGCTATATTAAAATTCATAGCCTGAAGACTGTATAAGCTTAATCACTAGCGACTAAGCTTACTTTTTACTCACATGGCGGCCAGAATTGTTAGTGAAACCTTGCATGGTGAAAGTGAACCTTCGAGGTTTGCTGTCCAAGTAATCTGGAAAGTAAAAACGTTGCTTGAATAATTTTTTCAGAACAAGAAAATTCACTGGATAAATTTTTCCGCAAACTATAAGCTTACCTATAAACTGGGCTGAACAAGTCTCATCAGCCGCCATTATTTTATGCGACCAGCGAACCCAACCAGCACATCGAATAAGGCGTTAGAAAATCTTTTCAACGGAAAAATCCTGTCTCAACATAGGCCATTAAGACTTATAATTTCTCGGTGAAGGAAAAATACTTTTTTCTTTGCCGAGTTTGCCACGGTTTGTATTTCATCCATTTTGGATTTCGCTTGTCTCGATTTTCTGCTCCTGGGTCTCCGAAGATAGTCGACAAAAGTTTTTTAAAAGCTGCAAGCTGATTTTCATTCATTTCAAGATTGTAGTTGAAAATGCTGTTTGACCTTTGGTCGGTTTCAAGCCTTTTCAAGCCAACTCAATGCAGAAAACGCCAATCAGAGCAAACTCAGCCAATCAGAGCAAGGCAATTCCTTGCAGGAATATTCCTGTCAATATTCGAAACTAAAAACATATACTACTTTACTCGTTGTTTTCCTTTTCGCATTTTGTCTTGACTTACTAATGGGAGGGGAGATGGAAGCGGTTTCGGTCATAGAAGGAGCTGAACAAAGCTTTCTTGAGTCCTCTAAACTTTCTTTATTGGAACAGCTATTCTTATAATCCCCCCCCCCCCCCCCCCCTCCTGAAATCTGAAACACGTCAAACACAGAAAACCCTCGCGATAACCTCTCCCCTCTAAATTTAAGCGGCCATGGACTTTACAGTGTAGATGCCCATTTCTTGACCGTAGATTCGTAAATGGCTTGAGTGTTTTTGTTGACCTATCTTACAGCAAAGAGCCAAAAAGTGTAGCCTGAAAGAATGTTTCACCCGCGTGCATTCTCGTCCCCAGAGGCCACGATCCTTTTGGTCAGCACCAAGAATCGGGACATCTGACCGGAACCAATTTGTTGAACATGCGCAGAGTACTCGTTTTATATTCTTAGCCAATCAGATTTGTCAGATTTGATGGGAAGTCCGAGATTCGCGGACTTCCGGTGTTGGAACCGGCTAGAGGTCTCGATTCTTGGTGCTGACCAAAAGGATCGTGGCCTCTGGGAACGAAACAACCTCGTTCCCAGGGTCTCTCATCTCCCCACGCCAGAGGCGCCTCTGGGGTGGGGAGATGAGAGACCCTGGGAACGAGGTTGGAAACGAAAATGACCTGCGTGCAACACGAGCCGAAAAAATCGGCTGCTCTCGCAGGCTACCAAAAGTGTTACCACTTTTAATTAATCCACATTCTTCAGACTATCCAATCAGAGGCAGAGGATAGCTATCCACGGAATAGTTACATCACTAATCAGGCACCAAGACAGTTTTACTATTCTTGGGTTGCCTGTGAGCAATACTCCAATTCTTTCCAAAGCACAAGCTGCACCTTTTTTTTAATACAAATTTTATATTGATCACTTTACATCACATGAATGATAATGTTGATTTTTTTTTTCACTCTACAAACAACTTGATGGCCAACAGTCTGACAAACTAATGACCACTTGTGTGCTACCCCTGGGAAGGGGGAATTCCTACATAAAAGCGACAGGGGTGATAATTGCAAATGTTGAAAAGAACCCTAAAATATACCAGAATCTCATTTTGTGGGTGTGGCTCAAATTCATTTCCGCCCCTAAGAGGTACCAATTTCCAAAACAAAACTACAGTAATTCGAATCCAGCTTTAGTAGCCTAGAAGGAACTAGGATAATCATTTCTAACGGCATTTATTTTAGATTTTAACACCCTGAGCAGTACCAAACCACAAAATTTCACCCCTAAAAGGTACAACAATCACCCCGGCCACATATTTATATGGGAATCCCCCGTGTGTGCTACAGCATTATAACTTATTTCCAAGAAACAGCAAAGACAATATAGACAGTTGGTGAATGACAGTTTAGTGATTTCTACAATGAAATTACAAAACAGCTCATATGTACACAGAGTTATTTATAAAATGAACACGCTTTTGGCTGTCGTTGTTTCTCAGTTTCTGGATGTATCAATGGCTGGAGATGTTTGTTTTCATCCATTTCCCCTCCTTTGCCTCTATCTTCGGCTTGTCTTTTGTGTGCTGATATATAACACTGCAAGAGAAAGAAGTCAACATTACCTTTCTCAGCATTATCCCAAAGTATAGATGAGTTTACAAAGAAAATCATGACATTGTGAATAATTTGGCACCATTTTACAGCAAGTAGCCCAAAAGTGTTTGGTGACTATCCAATCAGAAGATGAAGATTGCTATCCTCAGCTTCTGATTGAATAGTATATGCGCACAAAAGAATGTGAATTAATTTAAAAGACAAAGTGGTCACACTTTTGGGCTCCTTGATGTAATTATCAAAAGAAACAGATTTCAAGTACATGTATGTTATTATTAAGAGGGGGGTGCAGTTTGACCCTTGTATTATAATTTGTTTCTCTCCCATATTTTGTTGCTTTTCATCTTGTACTTTTGTAGATCAATTAGACCAGCAATATTTTGACTGTTATTGAAAAGTTACTACAAATTAAGTTATTATAAATCCTTTTTGGAACATGAAGCAGCTCAGAGTTCTACATACATACATAAACTATATTTCATCTTGAATCTCAATCTGAGTATTGCTACTCTCCCTGGATGGGATGCTAGTCCATTGCAAGGTTGCTCCCAGCAATTTTGGTTGCCCTAACAATTCACCATTACCCATTTTATAATATACAATGTAATCTCACCATTATTTCCTCTTAAGAAAGCATCGCCATACTTGTTTTTCAGCTAAAAGAGAAAAAAAGCAATGAAGCATTTTGAGTGATCTTTTTGAAAAGATGAAACTGGTCAAAAATTTCCTAACACAATGAAATAATGAATTTGTTAGTATTTGAAGAGTATAATCTCACTAAGCACCGACTAACCTTTTAGGGTTTACAAAGGGTGTTCTAATGAAAGAGCATTTGACCGGTTTTGATTGCAAAACTGTTAAAATGGCATTTATCATTCCAAGGTTGTTAACTCACACCTGTACAGCCAGTACTATATGTACATGTAGTATGGCTTTTGAAATAAACTGGTTAATTAAAGTGAACTTTTTCATAACTCACCTGCCCGTTGGCATATTCTTCTGTTTGCTCTAAAGCAATATTCATATAACCATCAAGGCAGGCAAGCACTCCTGATGAGAAAAGGAAAATAAATAAATAAATAAATAAAAGTTAAATGTTCATTAAATACAACTTTTTACTCCATAATCAAGGAAATCTCTCCTCAAGGAAATTATACTTTGAACAATGAACAATGTGCAAGTTCTTAGAAATTTACTAGGCAATTTTTTACGGTTTCGCTGAGTCTTCAGCCACCAAACTAAAATAATATCTGTTTTCAGGTGCTTTGAAAGAACCATTTCAGCATGTAAAAAGATATATGTAGCCCGCCTTGAAGATTAGAAGCCCTGGGGGCCCTATATAAGCTATATAGGTATGTGCCACCTCAAAGGGTATGGGATTTGATCCATTTTGGTCTGAAAATGGGTATACCGGTAGCTTTTTGAAAATTTTGGCTTGAAAGGGGGAAATGTTTGGTCTGTGGGTAGGGAAAATCACATATTTTGGTCTGAACATGGTAAGGGTTATTAAAGAGGCGGGCGGCACACCCTTACCACATTTCGAGGAGTACCCCCCCCCCCCCGCCCCAGGCCTAGAAGTCGGCTAGGAGGGTTACCCTGTCTCACATGTAAAAAAAATGGTAAAGCACAAAAGACCAGGGTAACCCTTCTAGGAAGGTAACCCAGCTAGCTGGGGCACCTCCAGGTAAACATGACCTAATAAAAAATAAAAAAATTGACAAGGACGTTAAGACCTCATTTACACGAACGCAGTTCTCGTGTTCAAAAGTACACGGATTTGAAGCATTTACATGAAAATGATTTTTCCGTTTTCGGTGATGTTACATCATGGCCGTGATGAGCTGGACACGAATAACCTTGAAAGTACGCGCATGCCAATACGGTTACGAGTGTCGTGTAAACAGGGTAACCGTGTAGATTTCAAATCTACACGGTTACCCTGTTTACACGACACTCGTAAAAACACTCCACTGTGGACAAGCGTTTTCAAAAGTACACGGTTACCCATTGTTTCCACGGAACGGAAGGTGTAACCGTATACAAAACGATAAAACACGGCCAAAGTTGGTCGGCCCTGTCTGTGCTACATATAAGCTTATAGCCAGTGCCAGCTGATCGCAGTCTTCAAATCAACATCGATTGGGGTATTAATTAAAATCACCTTGAGAATATTAAACAGCCTTATGTTTTCAGCGTTTGAACAACACTTCACTGTGATTTAAGCTTATACAATTTTAGAGCCAACAACTTAAAGGTCAAACAGCATCATGAACGGTCGAAAGAAAAAGTTCTGCATGCTGGTAAGTAAGCTTACTTATGGACGAAAATTATTCGTTCACATGCACATGGCTGGTTTACCTCGATAATCGACGCCATATTAAGCTTTACCACAACAGGACGGCCTATGATTTGCTTCAGAAAGTCACTTGGAGTTTGCTTGCGACTCATCTTTGATTTTCCTCCAATGAATGTCCAACACTCGAAACCTGTCAAGACGAAAGCAGTTTCTTTCAAGATGGCGCGCGCGAACTCGACCCAGTCCTTATGGCAGCACTTGGGGGTAGCCGCAGAATGACTGCGGGCGATGGACGCGAACATTAATAATTTATTCATGTAGGGTTTCACTTTCGATCGACTTTCGTCCTTTCGATCACTTTCCAAAGCGGAGCGAAGTTCGCCGTGGTAAGTACAGTTTCTTTCCGTATATTGACTTGTCTAGAATGCATAGTTCGTTTACTTTTATAGCTACAGCAAAAAGGAAATAACAATGTAGTAATAATGGCAAAATCGATCTTTTGTTTTAATATAAAAGCTGTTTGGTTCTGTAAGGCGGAAGTTAGACTGCTTGCAGTCTGTTTCTCTCTCGAAATTATCTGGAGCGGCGAGCTCAGTGAGCGCTGAGCGCGATCGAATTAAAAACCAACCTCTTCTCGTCCATACCGCCATTTTGGGCTTTTTACAGCACAGCATGCAGGGACTGAACGTCGACGGTCCTAAGAGAAAAGGCGGACTGCAAGCAGTCTAGGCGGAAGGACGAAAATTGAACATTAGAAATCATGCAAATTGAAATACTTCATAAAATGAATGCAATTAATAGTTGAACAAATTGAACTGCATGGTTTATCTGTCTTGTCCTCAGCTGACCTCAAACCGAAAGCTGTTCGCTTGGTGGCTGATAAATGATATTTGACGGGCACCCAACGACAAAATGTTCTTGTAGTGTCGGAACGTCGTTTTTACGTTATAATTGTGCTTTTTGTGCAGTTTAATGGCTTATTTTTAAACGCTAAGAAAAATGTATCTTTTCGGATACGTTAGCTGAACTTTAAAACTTCAGAAAATTTTAGGGATTGAAATTTTATTTCCCGAATTTATGAGCTGCATTTGCCTTTCCGAAAATCCTAGCTGGCCTGTTTTGTACCCAAAACGACATTTTTATCTCTCCGAAAACAAAATGCATTAATTTTCCCATATTAAGAAAGTTCAAGATGACATTTCCCTAACCGAATATCTGAGGCGATTACAGGCCTTCCGAACAGATATTCCACCGAAACGATCCGTTGGGTGCCCCTGATATTTCCACCAGAAGACGATTCGCGTGATTTTCGTGACAGCTATCTATAAGTCACGTGAAAAAAAAAAACAACTAAGTCACGCAAATTAAATGGCAAAGTTTTTAACTTTGCACTTGTAAGACTGCTTAGCAGCAGTAAATTGTGTAAAATTGTAACTAGTACGTCTTAAATAGTATTACTTGAAAATTTTGAATTAGTTCTAAATAGTGTCCCCAATTAGTAGATTAATTTTGTGTGTTTTATTGACACTATAATAAAGCTCATCATCAGCTTCTGTTAATACTTTCAGTAGAAAAACAACTTTTGGTAATGGATCAGTTTATTAACTAGGCAGCCTAGGGCGAGCCTGGTTCGTAATTCGCTCAAGGTTTTTTCTTCTTTTTTTGGTAGTGACTTGCATATTTTAAAATGCTCAACGAATCGCTTCACATAATAAATTTTCTTTCGGTTCAAAGTTTGCTTTAGCCTACATAAAATGCTCGAGGCCACATGTGCCACATCGTCAGGCATAATGACGACGAGTGAGTGAATGACATAAAATGCTTTGACAGAATTAGTTCGCAAGCCCCATGTGAGCCCGAGTGTTATAACTGAAAACTATTAGGAGAGTGACCGTGGCAGAGGGGGGGGGGGGGGGGGGGGGGGGGGGGGGGGCACTCCCTTATATACGCTATATAGGTACGTGCCGCTGGACAGGGTATGGTTTTTGAGCAGGGTATACCAAAAGGCATTTTTTGGTCTGGAACAGGGTATCAGTTTCCCAGAAGTTGGCACAAAGATCGGTAATTTATACTCTGGAATAGGGTAGACGTTAGTCAGACGAACGAAACGCGTAGGAGTATTAAGGATACTTCCACCCTTCGAGAGTGAAAAAATCAATTTTATTTTTATTTAACTAGATTGAAGTTAAGTATTTTTCCTTACATTTACAGAAATTGTTTTTAAAAATCTTGAAAGGCGCGCGAGTTATTTCAGAAAAGGTATTTTGAAATAAAAATTAATTCCACGAGTTTTCCTTTATTCAAATAAACACTGCGTTTATACTAATAAACGAAATCTCGTCATTAACTCGCCGGGTTTTCCACGAGTTTTCCTTTATTCAAATAAACACTGCGTTTATACTAATAAACGAAATCTCGTGACTAACTAGCCTGGTTTTCCACGAGTTTCCTTTATTCAAATAAAACACTGCGTTTATACTAATAAACGAAATCTCGTCATTAACTCGCCGGGTTTTCCACTCTTGCGGTATATAAGGGGACTGTGCAATAATTACCAAGAGGGGAGGGGGGGGAGGAAGGGTTGGAAAACCAGTGGGGGGGGGGGGGGCATAGGTATAAAGTACAAGGATAGGGGGCTCAAGGTAAAATAAGTCACTCAAGAGAGGGGGGGGGGGGCGTCGTAACATTTTATTTCAAGTACATATTACATTGGCGAGTCCATACCTATTTATAAGGTGGGGACTGAAATATTTTCCGGCCCTTCTGACCTGAAATTAACACACATGCTCTTTTCCTTCTGCTATGGCTCTGTTGTACATTGCTACGGAGGTGATGTTTGTTCCAGACGCGGATGTCCAACAATTAAATATGTAGTAGGAGCTCTTCTTTCTGTTATAAGATTTTAATCCACAGTTGCGCGTAGAGAAAATGCAGGGTACTTGTCTAAAGGTGTGTGTCACGGTTACATAAGTACAAAGAACTTAGAAACGCTCAAGGACTGTTTGTTCCTTTCTGTTAGAAGCCTTGTTTCATATAAACTGCATGATTATCTAATATCCGTTTTTTGGCTAGCCGCACCAAAGCCTTCTTCTTTTTTATTTCCTTTACGTCAGAGGCATGTATTTAGATTCCTTTTTACAAGCACGTTTTCAGTTGTTAGGAGTTGTTCTACTGTAAGTTGTTGTAGGAGTTTTCTTTGGAGTTGTTTAAGCCTTAGGAGTTTTGGAGTCATTTCAACCCGGAGTCAAGATCAGACTTTTTACCGCAAGTGATGTAAATATTCGACTGCCTGATTGTAATAAACGTATTAAGTCTTGCTGCCCGTCTTATACTTCACTGTGGTTGACCTGGCGAACTCAAGTACTCAACACCCCGTCCGTGTCTGCGGTACTGGGAACGCGACAGTGTGTGTATACTGTGATTGGGGGGGGGGGGTCGTACATAATTTCTGACTGATGGGGGGGGGGGGCAATAACTAAATTCACTCCTTTAGGAGGGGGGGGGGGGGTATTACCTAATATTTTCCTACATGAAGCCCATTTTCCAACCCCACCCCCCCCTCCTGATGATTATTGCACAGTCCCTAACTATAACCGTCGAATCCGTTATGGCTCCGTCAATTCCAAGCCCAACCATTCCCCCCCCCCCGGGCATTTGTCGGGCATTTTACAACTTTTCCATCCCTAGGGTGGGCATTTGCTATAACCGGGTAGCCCCGGGGGTGGGGCATTGTCAAAGGCAACGCGATCTTTCGTATTTTAAAAGACGTACACGTTTTGTTGTTTATTTAAAAATTTCCTGATTGCCCCCGATAGAAAAATATAAAAACTGAGTTGATATTAAACCTCGTTTGAGTCCCGCACTTTTCAAGTGTACCGTAGCCTCACCCCACATGTGCAAACATTTGCACCGTTGCTTTCCACGTGCGAACCAAAGAGATGTCAGAGATGGCGGAACGAAGCTTCGTGTTGCAGTTGTAATGAAAAAATGTTCCAAAAATCATGATTACAGGTATAAATAAAGAGCTATGTATTTGTGAACAATTATAGTGTCCATCGTTAATAGTTCTGCTTGGAATTTAGATTTTTAAATTCCTCGATCCTCTCAAAAAAGTTTTGAACTTGTCCCGTGGGTCGGGCATTTGCACTGCTCCTGAAGCCCCACCGTGGGGATTTTGTGCATGTAAGCTGACCCCACCGTGGGGCATTTTCAACCTTCTGACCAAAAATGACAAATGCCCGACAAATGTCGGGGGGGGGGGGGGGATGAGCGGGCTTGGAATTGCCATTATATTTTCGTTGCTACGATTTGAGTATAACACGACTAAGATGAACTATTCCTATTAAATTTGAATATTTAACCCTCCACACGTGCGTTTGTAGACGATGCTTTACCAGTCCCTCAGTTAGATTAACCTTTTAAAAGTTAAATAGTTCCACTGGTAGAAAGTGTGATCGTAAAACGGGACATAAAAAAACGACCTATGTATTACTTCTTACCTGTGACATGACCAAAAACCTCGAATGCAAAGCATCACAATGAACTTTCACTGGAATGATTGATCGTGGGAATAGAAGAACCTGATTGGTTGCGAGGAAAGCCATCATGCTGTATGGAGTACCTCTGACTGACGTTTCACGAAACTATGAGCTGTGTCACGCTATCATACACACCAGTCTTAAAATTATCAGGAAACAAAAGTCTTAAAATTAACAGACCACTAGATGCTTTCAAACAACACAACGCAACAAAAAAATACTGGGAAGCCACAATGAAGTTGGTCAAAATTGGACAAGATTGAAACGGCGGAAAGGTTAACTGAAAAACGACGGCCCGTCAGTTTAAAAAAGTCCATTTGTAAATTAAGTGGTATTAAATGCTAAAAAAATCATTTGTGTTTGTTATGACCTGTTCCTCTTTGAATTATAAATATTTCATTGACATGTTTGAGTTTAGAGCTCGTAAAAAAGAATACAGGGAAGAATATATAAATATAGCGTGACATATAGCTACTTCAAGTTGCGAATCAAATTGACTCGCATCAAAACTCGTCGTTTCATTATATCAACATGTTTTAACTGTTGAGATGGGAAAATATATTCAGTTCTTATTTAGTTACCAAAAAGATAAACGGTTGTCATTTTATTCCATGAAAATTCGAATTGGACTCCGCGCATCTTATTTTTGGTGCGGAAGTATCCTTAACGTAAATAAATCCTGCTCTAAGTTAGCTTGCAACACCTATTCCATAATAGCTATTCCACTGTAATTTTGCTCGGTAAAATGATTTCATTCGGAAAAGGAAAATGAAAAAGGAAAAACTCGTGGAAAACCAGGCTAGTTAGTCACGAGATTTCGTTTACTAGTATAAACGCAGTGTTTATTTGAATAAAGGAAAACTCGTGGAAAACTCAACGAGTTAATGACGAGATTTCGTTTATTAGTATAAACGCAGTGTTTATTTAAATAAAGGAAAACTAGTGGAAAACCGGCGAGTTAATGACGAGATTTCGTTTATTAGTATAAACGCAGTGTTTATTTAAAAGGAGAACGGAAGGTGAAAAACGAAGTTTTGTAACCACTTTTTAAATAAAGTAAATGATGTATCTTAACTAAAATTTGTAATATTTGTCCCTATAATCCATTGGTAAACTTGTTATGGACTGTAAAAGGCTCGCAACAATGACACGATGTACGTCCGCCATTTTGTCCGCCATTTTGAAAGGCATGGGCGCCTAAGCATGACGTCATTGCGCTCACTCGCAAATGCGTCAAAACTCAAAATAAATACTCCCGTTGTGATAGAAAATCATGGTTCATTCGTTGTTGTGGGCTGTTCGAATAGAACTCCCAAGGACTCTAATATAGGAAAGGAATAAGTTAACATCGCCTGCCATTAAAAGATAAAGCCCTTTTAAATAAATTGCTTGCTCAGATAAAGAGGAGAAAATTTGCCGCAAATTTTTAATGAATTTACTAAACTCATCGAGAAATCTGTGGAAAATCAGTTGCAAAATACAGGGACGGCTATAATTACACAGTACATAATCTATATTATCCCAGCATTAAAGGATAAAAACGATCATAAATGTTTCCGTCGTGGTACCTACATATTATTTTATACAGTCCCACGGCGCTCTTATTCGAGTCCTCGCCTGACCTAATTAAGCCAACAATTGCCGTCTCCAACACTTCTGTTTGCAAACAGATCATTTCGAAACTAGGATGCTGAGTTATGCAGCTAAGAGGGGTATCCTCCTCCAGATCTGAGCTAAATAATGAAAACATAGCATTGCAAAATTCGTAACCGAGTGTATAAGTGTACATGTCAGGGTTTACAGACACGTATAAACAAATTATAACAACATAGAGCAACACAAAATAAAATCAAACACGACAAATGAATCGTTTCTAAATCAGTATGTTTATTATCCTTTTAATTAACAATATTCACCTGCTATTTTGTCATAGCTTCGTCGATCTCCTGGCAGTACACACACTCTATTTCTTGCTGAATTTTCCAGTTTTCGATTCGATATGGGCCATTCCATTTAATATCCGCCACCCCCCCTATTGAGGGATAACGAAATCCTAGGGGGAGGGAGGGGGTCTTGGATATCAAATTTCCAAGGGGGTTAATGGCATTTTTTCTTTGTTCTTCACATGTTTCCATGGTAATGCACAGATTTCCCGGGGGGAGGCGGGGTATTGGCGTCTCTGAAATGTTTTATCCAAAGGGGTCTTACAGGAAATCCCTCAATAGGGGGGGTGCGGATATAAAATGGAATGGCCCTATGTTCACAAGTACACCATGTGGTGTTTCCTCCTTGAGCGATCTCGTCCTGGCTTTCAGCTGCTTCAGTATGCTCTCCGTCGGAATCCGAGAGATCTCACATGGGCTCGAACGAAATACGGTTCAAAACTCAGCCGTATTTATGGATGTATAAGCGAACGGTATCTAATAAAATAATTCTCATAAGTGACTGCAAATCCAAGAACGTGCAAGCGATCGATCGAGCAAAGAGCGCATTGACGTCACGACATGGTGACCGTGTATCCTTATTTGGAAGTAACCGGAAGAGAAAGCACACAAAATGGCGGACATTCAATTCCGGCGAATGCTGTTAGATTTCAGTCGTATTTGCAGTGAAATATATATTCTTTTCGCTCGTTTCTTCGAAATTATAGTTTTCTAGTAGTTATTTCTACAATTCTAGTTATTACGAAAATTATACTCTGTAGCCTTCCGTTCTCCTTTAAATAAAGGAAAACTCGTGGAAAAACCCGGCGAGTTAATGACGAGATTTCGTTTATAGATCGTTTTCACTCACGTGACCAAATCCTTGACTACGGTTACTACGCCGCCATATTGGTGTACCAAATTTGTAAACAAAGCGACCGCGGCCTTTGAATGTGAGTCATATTTTGTGTCTGATCGTGGGCTGTGGCAATAAAAGCGGACGAAATAATTATATAAAGGATTGTACTTTGCAAGAGTGCCTTCGATAGTTATAAATAAAGGGGAAAAAGCCAGATAATCATCCGAAGAGAGAAGATCGCGGTGGATTTCGGCGATTTACAGGTATCGATCGATGCCTCGCGGATACAATTTTTGAAAAACGATCGCGTATGTGAAAAGCATTTCGTTTCTGGACGGGCAGCCAAAAACTTGGGATAAATTCAACGTTGACTGGGTGCTAACTTAGTATTTAGGGCATAACAAGAAGGCAGATCGAGAAGAAGCGGCAAAAGAAGCGAGAGGGCGAGGGAACGCGAACTCACAAAGAAGCCTGCGTTTGCTGAAAGAGAGCCTGAAATAACTCGAGGCAGAGAGAGAGAAGCGAAGAGGCAAGAATTTTATGCAGCAAATTTCAAATTTAGCCGAAGTAAAGTTTATATCTCGGAAGTTATAATCCACGAGCATTTAACTTGCATGTTTATATGACAGTTTACCATTTAGCTTTGTCCACGCTTCTATGTAGAACTGAAAGAACACTAGCTACATGCGAACAAGATTCTGCTAGCCCGGCCTTGCAACCTAGGCAATGAGCAGACAAAACTGTTCCTTCTTTTCCCGTGATAATCCAAATCGGGATCAAAGAGTTGTTCATATGCTGTGAATGTCTTACCTTCGCTAAAACAACAAAACTTGTCTGCGATACATATAATGTACATTGTTATGTGGCCTTTTACGCTAGTAATGAATCCAGATACTATTTGATTATATAACCTTCGAGGCTTCGGAAAGCTTTAAACTGCTGCTGGGTGTAAAAGCTAGTCTCCAACACCATAGAACAAAAGATCTGTTGATTCCACAGGAGGCAAGCAGTCCGGCTCAAAATGCTTACCCTCTATCATCCCGGATCGATTCCAATTGCCGATAATTTCTCCAAATAACGCTGTTTTATTCACGGTTCCAACTTCTTGACATATTCAGAAATAGGAAAAGAAAGAATCACATCGAGATTTTCCCCAGACTTAGCTTCACTTGCTGAATTATCCATTTCTAAAGGCTACAATATGTAGAGATGACTTGTATTTGCATGCTATTATGCTATTACGCAATCAAAAGTGGTACACCAATATGGCGACCGGAAATGATGTGACGTCACGTGAAAACGATCTATTAGTATAAACGCAGTGTTTATTGCTGCCGCTTCGGCAGCCATTATATTCCGTGTGCTGTCGAAATTTTCGGATTTCAGAGAGCCCGCAGTATCAAGTGTTCAGTGGTTCATTTTTGCGAAACGGAGGATCCGGGAACGAGCATTGCGTCAAGAAAAACATACTCCGATGCGAAGAAAACGGAAGGGGAATACGGCAAGTTATATTATTTTCTGTTTCGATTGCCATGTCGCATACAAATTTATTCGCTTGTGGAAGTATCCATCAGGGTCACGAACGCTTTAGCGCGCGTGTCAAGAGGAAAGCAATGTGCTTATCGGCATTGTTAAGTGGGCGCGTGTTTTCCGTTCAACAATAACTTTAACTTTTATTACTTCCATCACTTATGATACAATGTACTTCTAAAACAGTTGATACCATTTTATTGAAAGGAGACAGAATGTACCTAAATGCAGTTATAGATGGCGATATTCCAGATGCAGAGTCGCTGTCAGTGAACGATATGCCAACCGTTGCTTGCTGGTCATATAATAATATCATGTCAATTTCTGCGAACGTAAGGTTTACATGTAGCGTGTTGCAAATTATTATTTAGGGTCAGTTTATACTTACCCGAAACGTTTTTATGAAGATAATTAAGTAGTTTCAAACAGTCGCTACCAGGGCTACATTTTCAAAATGTGCTCTCAAAGTTGAGCTCTTTCGTGTTATGATCAGAGCTTGATGTGATCACATATTTTGGCATCATAAATATCTTCGTTACCAACATTAAGCTTATAAAATTTAATATGGCTTCAATATGGCAGACGAAACTGATGTGCACTGATGTATCCGTCATGAAATGAAAACGAGAACGGGACTTTTTGAGCGAAATAGTCATCTGTCATTTTGGGCTTCAACCGATCGATAATTATATTGTAAAATGTTTATTTCAGATAAACTCATTTTTGTGATAAGTCAAAGTCAGACTTTATTTGAGGGTCAGTCGCTCTAGCGTGTCGCTCTTCATCAGTTCATAGTGCTTTACAAGGAAGTTTTAATTCATGGAAAGCGAAGACTTTGCATGCAACGTTCAATGCGTGACAGAATACATGTTTGTTTCATAGAACGTGACGTCCTCGCCAAAGTTCTCAAATTTTGCATATTTAATTACGTGCGTGTGAAGCCAGGTCGAAGGAAATTTGCTTCTAAAACATTTTTAATGCATAGTCAGTTTCATAATAGAAACCAAAAGATTGAAATAAAATAATAACTTTTTATTTCACGAAAAGCAGCTTACTTTAAAATAAAACTCAAACCAGGACGATCATGTGTTTGTGTTTATTTCGGATTTATTTACATTGCGTAAAAATTGTTGGAAAGAAAAACTAAAAGTAATTCGGCAGTAATGGATGTTATTCGTTTGATTTTCGTGAATTGTAACCAAATATCATGGGATTCTTTTGAGGTTTTGATTCAAAAGATTTCGGTTTTTACGCATCGTGCCGTATGTGCAAATTTCAAACATGTCTATTTATATATAAACGCGAGACGCGGACGTGCGGTGCTGAAATTCTCGGAAAAATAGCATTTCACGCAGCAGCCGTTCAATTTCCATTTTTACACTTTGCTGCGAATGTAGGTCAGTGTACTAAAGACTTTTTGTTTGAGTTTCCCTCCCGACCAACAATTTGGACGTGAGTACGAAATACACTTGCGTGAATAAAAAGAAGGCGCGCGAAATCGCTATTGTTTCTGTTTTCTGTTTCGAGAAATAAATCGTTTCCTCGAAATCCCTATTCGAGTCACTCGATCCTCGAAACTCGATCCTCGAAACTCGATTCTCGAAAACTTCGAGGATCGAGTCGAGACTATCAACTTACATTTGCGGCGGCAGCACTAAACTTCTCTTTGAGAACTTCTAGTTTAAATAAAGGAAAACTAGTGGAAAACCCGGCGAGTTAATGACGAGATTTCGTTTATTAGTATAAACGCAGTGTTTATTTAAATAAAGGAAAACTCGTGGAAAACCCGGCTAGTTAGTCACGAGATTTCGTTTATTAGTATAAACGCAGTGTTTATTTAAATAAAGGAAAACTCGTGGAAAACCCGGCTAGTTAGTCACGAGATTTCGTTTATTAGTATAAACGCAGTGTTTATTTAAATAAAGGAAAACTAGTGGAAAACCCGGCGAGTTAATGACGAGATTTCGTTTATTAGTATAAACGCAGTGTTTATTTGAATAAAGGAAAACTCGTGGAAAACCAGGCTAGTTAGTCACGAGATTTCCTTTATTAGTATATCTTTATTGATTTTTATATCATCAAATTAATTCATCTGAATAAAGTTTTTCACGAGATTTCTTTTATTAGTACTAAATGCGCAAATCACGAATTTCGTCATGCGATATAATCTCCTGTGGAGGCGCGGCCGGGGGGGGGGGGGGGGTACTCCCTATAATGGACTATACGGGGAGGCTCCGCCGAAAGGGGTCCTTTTTTAGGCTTGAGGTATGTGAAAGGGTAGGGATTTCACGAGTTGAAGTATATGAAAGGGTAGGGATTTCACGAGTTGAAGTATATGAAAGGGTAGGGATTTCACGAGTAAATGAACTGAAAATCTCGCATTTGATTTTGGGAAGAATATATCGACTTTGAACGAATTTATAGGGTATGTAGATCTAATGGATTTTCGTCAAATTTGGCCAAAACATTACAGGGGTAATGATGAACAAAACCGTGTCAGGAAATTTTGATATTTCAAATATTTTTCCCGTGGCGATCATTTACGTAACACATCTCGTATATTTTTAGCCACTCCAACTTTGGACAAGGATATCTAAATAACCAATCAGAATTTCTAAAAAGCCTGACACGGTTTTGTGATTGATGCCTTGTGAATAACACTGTACAGGTCTTTCGCTAATGCGGCGGCATTCGATACCCGATAAATTCAATCGCACAACACTCGGACGTTGGGTTCTACCGGCTCCTGACACTTGAAGAAAAAAGTCGCTTAAATTATATTTTTGTCGAAAATAAGAGCGGTCCGGTCAACTTCGGGTCGGAAAAAGTTAGCCTTTATATTTTGTGGACGAAAAGGACTTGGTAGGTAAATGTTAAAACCGCGGGTATTTTGTTAAATTTCTTGCTTTTATTTTTCGCTACACGACGAAATGTCTTCGGCCGTCCGAGGTGGGATTTTAGGCCGATCCAGAAGTCGAAATTTGCGTTTTTTCAGAGGCGCGCCGCTTCAACACAGGTAAGTATAGTTAAATATCAACCACACCACAGTATTTAGGTACATTTGACGTGCCTTGCAACACAATTTCGTAACGATTGGATAAAAACTAGATAAACCAGGCAAAATCAAAGACAACCTACCGCGTCGCTAGTCAAAAGGAACCGAAATTTAACTAAAAGCAAGAGTCGAAATCTCAAAAGTGGCACCTAAACTAGGGCTAAAATGCCCTTTAAAGCAAAGATGTAACCTTATTCTCAGATTCTGAAGTTAAACCTCCGGGTATTGTCCTGTGTTGGACGCGAGCGAACGTTTTTTAGAGCTTATGTACAACAATGTTTACAGCAAAAGTACAAAGGTCACGGCTAGGATGGATGGTGCCCAAACGCAAATAATCGAATAAGAATGGTATTTTAGCAGTTCACAAGTACCTTAAATATTCCGAATACCTTATGTATTTATCCTAAGTGCCCTTTACCTTGGATTTTTATCAATCTAACGGTTGACAGTGGTAAATATATGCCTGATTCTCTTCTTTGTCGATTACCAGTTCAAATTAAATTTCGCACGCGACTACATGTAATCGATTTCAGCCGACAAACTTCACAGTAATAAAATACATTATAACGAGTATAAAGATAGAAGTACATAAGCACTTATTAAAAGTCACTGGTAGAATATCCTGCTCGCTTTGCAACGGGCTTTTTGGTCCAGTCATGACAAGTAGCTTCAAGTTAATTTAGCAGGTGCTTGAAATGTTAAAATTCCAACGTCAAACTAGCTGGTACTTACCATCTAACCGGATTGCTATGATGATCTTCCACTATAGTTTGCAGATCGGGGTCTTTTATGTATTTAAACAAGTTGCCATTTTAAAAATCAAATTGGCTTCTCTGCCTCTCAGTCCGCCAAGAACGGTGTAGCGAAATAATATGCTAATTAGCAACTTCTTATGAGAGATCATATTACAGATGTCACGCAAAGTGGATGGGAACTGCCGACTTTGGTGGCGCGCGATGGTAAAATATACGAGTGGCAAAGCCACGAAAAATCGTAGTTAATATAAATGCAAACTGTTCTTTCTTATAGAGATACCCACGGATGCGGCGATTTTAAAGGGAACTAGTACCTCTATTCATGTATCGGCCTACGGGGGATGGGGGGGGGGGGGGGGGGGAGGGTACTCAACAAAGTTTTATACGGGGAGGCTCCGCCCCGAGGTCCAAACCCTAAACTTTTATATACCATTTTTGACAGAAAAGGTAACCCTTTCATATACCTTCCATAGAAAATGGTACCCCTTTCACATACCTACAGTTGAAACACTGCATCCTTTTTACGACTTTTACTAAACTTGTCGCTTGAGTAGCCCTTAAAATATTGGACGAATCAGCCATTAGGGACTGTGCAATAATTACCAGGAGGAGGGGGGGGGGGGTTGGAAAACCAACCAGAGGGGGGGGGGGGCATAAAGTAAAATCAAAGCAAGTAGAGGGGGGGGGGGGCTCAAAGTAAAATAAGTCACTCAAGAGAGGGGGGCTTAACATTTTATTTCAAGTACATATTACATTGGCGAATCCATACCTATTTATAAGGTGGGGACCGAAAAATTTTCCGGACTGGAAATAACACACATGCTCTTTTCCTTCTGCTATGGCTCTGTTGTACATTGCAACGGAGGTGATGTTTGTTCCAGATGCCAGTGGCGGATCCAGGGGAGGTCCGGACCCCCATCAGACCTTAAGTTTTTTTTGCTTTCTCCATTATCCATAGCAAAACCATCTCCAGGATCCACCAAAATGCACTTTTCAGAGCCTGAAATCTCAATTTTTTTCTGGGGGAGGCCCCCAAACACCCCCTCTGCGCCTTTACTACTGACGTCTACTCCCAAAAAATATCCTTCAATCTACTTCACATTTTAGGAAAACCCTGGGACCCCCCCCCCCCCCTACCTAAAAATCCTGGATCCGCCCCTGGATGCGGATGTCCAACAATTAAACATGTAGTAGGAGCTAGCTCTTCTTTCTGTTATAAGATTTTAATCCTTTTCTATACTTTTCTATCTCGTGAAATCCTTACCCTTTTATATCCTCCAGCCTGAAAATGCGGAGCCTCCCCGTAGAGTCCATTATAGAGAATACCCCCCCCCCCCCCCCCCCCCCCCCACCCCCACTCGGGATATCGACTCATCTTCTGAAGAACGTATCAAGAAAAAGAGGGTTATTTTAGCGTAACTGAACAACAAATTATAGATAAGATGGTTTGCCCGAGGCATCGTTTCTAATCTTTGGCAGTACTTGGAAATCAAACCCGAAGAACACCGTGACAGTATCTAGAGCACAAAGGAAAGGTTGAAGGGGTGAAAAGTGACTGTGCATTTCGTTACCGTGAAAATTACAAGGGAAGTGAATTACGACCTGTTTGGTATTAGTCGCGTGAGTATTTAGCGATTTGCAGCGCCAAAAAAGTTGAATACGAATGAAGGTTAATATATATGTGGCCTTTAGTAGTATTGCAGGGTAATACACCTGCTTTGTCTCCCAGCTGCACAAGCGCTACATCGACGACGTAGTCGGAGCTGCGCAGTGCACTCGCCTTGATATCGAGGGGTTCATCAATTACGTCTCCAACTTCCAACCGTTTCCGTTCTCGATATCAAGCTGGGGATAAACAACAACAGGTTACAGATGGGGACTGACACGCGTAACTATTTCCACCACACGTCACTCCATAGATCACTGTAAACTGGCAATTCCTACAGCCAATTCCAGCCGAATCTGTTCCGACGACGACGATTTCACGGCCAGAGCCTATCGTGGTACCCCACCCCTCAACCGTTCCACGCGACGAGGCACTAACACCACCACCACGTCTGAGCGGTGCCACAGATAATAGAGTCCCGCTAGTACTGACGTACCATCCCTTCAACAATGGCACAAGGCGTATCATGCTCGACAACTTTAACTTCTTGTCCTCCGAAGCCGTGACACACAGGATTTTCCCTCAGTTCTCTCTTGTGTCATATCGTCGAGACAGAAACCTCAGGGATGTTCTCTTGCACTATGCAGACATCGCACACACTGATGCCGGATCGTTTACCTGCCGTCGTCCTCGCTGCCTCCGTGCAAGAACATCACATCTAAAAGGCCCAAGAACGCATATACCATCCGTGACCGCTTTACTAGTCGATCTGTGAATGTGATGGTGTACTGCATCACGTGCCACTGCTGTACTTGTTCCTACATCGGTGAGACTGGGAGGCGGCTACGGGAACGCCTTCAGTGAGCACCTGCGTAGTATTCGCAGTCTCTCCTGGCTTTGCCGTAGCTGAGCATTTCAACTCAGCTTCCCACTCACTGGATGGCATCATGGTCTGTGGCCTCAACAGTGCACCGGCAGTAACACCCGCCGCAAGCAGCAGAAAATGACGCTGATATTTGAGCTTGGTACCCTCAGGCCTGAACATTAGTTTCAGTTTTCGTCGAGTCTCTGTGTTTCACATGCACGCGCTTACATGGGAGTTTTTTTTACTCTGTTTCTTGCGCGCGCATTCTACGTGTGCGCGCTTACAGTAACATTGTATTTCATCATCACACTAAAGAAGGGCTAAGCCCGAAACGTTTGTGCTTAAAAGTTTTTTTGACACTTCTAAGAGTTTTCCTTTTTTTCGTTGGACACCCCATTCCCTCACAAAAAAGGGGTAAAACGAACGTACACTAACGCTTATCCGTTAAACGAGTAGGAATTTTGCGCGTAATTTATAGCGCGCGCACATTAAAAACATGGCGGCTTTTTCTTTGTGGCTATGCTCGCCAGGAAGGTAAATAATCGTTTTCTCGTAAACCAGCACGGTGACCAATATTTTTTATTGCATAATTTTGATGTTCAAATTATCCTCTTTGAGTAAAAAAAAAATTAAAAAATAAACATTTTCGGAAGGAAAAAAAAGATATCGCTAAAAGCGTGCACAAAACCGTTACTCGTGGGTGCAAGTTATGACCTTGCGTGATATCTGTAATTATAATCTCTCATAAGAAAGTTGCTAATTAGCATATTATTTACTATTTCTCTCGGCGATCCTTGGCGGATGGGTTTGTCTATAAGAAAGGAAACAGATTTATATTAACTGCAATTTTTCGTGGCTTTGCCACTCGTATATTTTACCATCGCGCGCCACCAAAGTCGGCAGTTCCCATCCACTTTGGGTGACATATGTAATATGATCTCTCATAAGAAAGTTGCTAATTAGCATATTATTTCGCTCACACCGTTCTTGGCGGACTGAGAGGCAGCAGAAGCCAATTTGATTTTGAAAATGGCAACTTGTTTACGTAAAAAGACCCCGATCTGCAAACTATAGTGGAAGATCATCATAGCAATCCGGTTAGATGGTAAGTACCAGCTAGTCTGACGTTGGAATTTTAACATTTCAGGCACCTGCTAAATAACTTGAAGCTACTTGTCTTGACTTGACCAAAAAGTCCGTTTGCAAAGCGAGCAGGATATTCTACCAGTGACTTTTAATAAGTGCTTAATGTACTTCTTTCCTTATACTCGGAGTAATGTATTTTATTACTGTGAAGTTTGTCGGCTGAAATCGATTACATGTAGTCGCGTGCGAAATTTAATTTGAACTGGTAATCGACAAAGAAGAGAATCAGGCATATATTTACCACTATCAACCGTTAGATTGATAAAAATCCAAGGTAAAGGGCACTTAGGATAAATACATGAGGTATTCGGAATATTGAAGGTACTTGCATGTGGACTGCTAAAATACCATTCTTATTCGATTATTTGCGTTTGGGCACCATCCATCCTAGCCGTGACCTTTGTACTTTTGTTGTAAACATTGTTGTACATAAGCTCTAAAAAACGTTCGCTCGCGTCCAACACATGACGATACCCGGAGGTTTAACTTCAGAATCTGTGAGAATAAGGTTACATCTTTGCTTTAAAGGGCATTTTAGCCCTAGTTTAGGTGCCACTTTTGAGATTTCGACTCTTGCTTTTAGTTAAATTTCGGTTCCTTTTGACTAGCGACATGGTAGGTTGTCTTTGATTTCGCCTGGTTTATCTAATTTGTATCCAATCGTTACGAAATTTTGTTGCAAAGCACGTCAAATGTACCTAAATACTGTGGTGTGGTTGATATTTAACTATACTTACCTGTGTTGAAGCGGCGCGGCTCTGAAAAAACGCAAATTTCGACTTCTGGATCGGCCTAAAATCCCACCTCGGACGGCCGAAGACATTTCGGCGTGTAGCGAAAAATAAAAGCAAGAAATTTAACAAAATACCCCGGTTTTAACATTTACCTACCAAGTCCTTTTCGTCCACAAAATATAAAGGCTAACTTTTTTCCGACCCGAAGTTGACCGGACCGCTCTTAGCGGGACTGCCTCTTAAGCTTTCTATTGACATATAGTTTGTTAACGTTCTCTTGAAAAAACTGGCGCGTATACGAATTTTTTTTCCGAAGGACACCCGCGAAGGTGGAAGTATCCTTAAAGAAGCTTACAGCTACACGTTCGCAGTGCTGCTTAGTAGTTTAGCCTTTTGGGTTAGAAAAAAAATTGTTAAAAATCCTCTGGAACAGGGTATCTTTTTTCAACATTTAGTCTGGAACAGGGTCGCAAAAATTAGCGTTTTTGTGCTCTGGTACAGGGTAAGGGTTTTTATAGCCCAGCGGCACACCCCCACCCAGTTTCAAATTAGTGCATCATCCACGAGGCGTATCCTGGTACAAGTATTACACGTATATTGATGTCACTCAGTCATTGAACTGCGGGCCATTGCACTTCATAAGCTGTGGATGAGGGCGCCTCAAAAAACAATCTTGAAAAAAAAACTCCCTCAAGCGGTAATGCCGTACGCTAGCCCTTTATATTCAGCACAGCTATACAACCTTAACTTGTTCTGGTATTTTGTTTTAAACTTGCAGACTGAAAGCCGTCGTCATGAACAACATAGAAGAAGTTATAGAAGCTATCATCATCGGCTCAGTTGTTGGCACTTTCCTTCTTACCACCGGTCGTGGTGTAAAAGCCATCGAGTTATGCAAGGATATCTTGATTTTACTTAATGATAAAGCACTGGAGATAAAAAAGCAACCTCGCAAATTGTTATTCGGCATGGTCTATAGCACGATGTTCGGGGCGTACCGTCTTGTCCCAGATTACACAAGTGCAATAAAATACGGCAGAAAACTTCTTCTCATATTAAGCGAACATGGTGAGTTACTCCAAGAAGGGAAACTTTGCATAATATTGGCACAGATTTTTAAGCGTCAAGGTATGTATGTAGAGGCAAAAGAACTATACGAGGAGGGCAACGAAGATCATGAAAGCAACTGGCAACAGAAAAGGAGAAGCAGACGTTCACGGACAATTAGGAAGAGTGTTTCTAGATCTCGGTGAATATGTCAAGGCTAAGGAATATCTCGAGAAAGCACTTGCCATCAGAATGGAAATAGGAGACGACAGAGAAGGAGAAGCAACAGAGTACGGAAACCTAGGAACTCTGTTTATCTCTCTGGGTCAATATGTCAAAGCTGAAAAAAATCTTAAGAAAGCACTTGCGATTAGATTGGAAATTGGTGACAGAAAAGGAGAAGCGGTATCTTCTGCAAACCTAGGAAGTATGTTTGAATCGCTTGGTGAACATGTCAAGGCTAAAGAGTATATTGAGAATGCACTTGCCATCACAATGGAAATTGGTGACAGAAAAGGAGGAAGCGGCATGTTATGCAAACCTAGGAATGTGTTTTCAATCGCTTGGTGAACATGTCAAGGCTAAAGAGTATCTCGAGAAAGCACTTGCGATCAAAAAGGAAACTGGCGACAGAACAGAAGACGCAACATGTTACAAAAACCTAGGAACTGTGTTTATCTCTCTTGGTGAACATGTCAAGGCTAAAGAGTATCTCGAGAAAGCAGTTGCGATCAAAAAAGAAACTGGCGACAGAACAGGAGAAGCAACATGTTACAATAACCTAGGAACTGTGTTTTCATCGCTTGGTGAACATGTCAAGGCTAAAGAGTATTTTGAGAAAGCACTTGTCATCGCAATGGAAATTGGTGAGAGAAA
Organism: Desmophyllum pertusum; assembly: GCA_029204205.1. Classification (NCBI taxonomy): domain Eukaryota; kingdom Metazoa; phylum Cnidaria; class Anthozoa; order Scleractinia; family Caryophylliidae; genus Desmophyllum; species Desmophyllum pertusum. The sequence goes on along the minus strand of MU825886.1, from coordinate 958,833 downwards.
AATAGAAGCGTCATCTTCTGCAAACTAGGAACTGTGTTTGAATCGCTTGGTGAATATGTCAAGGCTATAGAGTATCTCGAGAAGCACTTGCCATCCTAATGGAAATTTGGCGACAAAGCAGGAGAAGCGGCATGTTACGGAAACATAGGAGCTGTGTTTCAATCGCTTGATAAACATGCCAAGGCTAAAGAGTATATTGAGAAAGCACTTGCCATCACAATGGAAATTGGTGACAGAAGAGTAGAAGCGGCATGTTATGCAAACCTAGGAAGTTTGTGTCTGTATCTTAGTGAACATATCACGGCTGAAGTAAATATTCAAAAAGCAATTTCAATATCTAAAGATATTGGCGACGACGAGCAATTGATTAAATGCCACAGTAACATTACATTCATTAAGTTGTCACAAGGAAAGATCCAGGAAGCGTGTTTGTATTTGTTGGAAAGTATTCAAAAATGCGAAAATTTGCGACATTTTCTTACAGACAACGATCAGTTTAATATTCTTTTTCCGACGTGTACGTTTTTCCCTACGAGAGGCTCAGTGCATTGTTTTGTGCAACTGAAAATCCTAACAATGCCCTTTATGTTGTAGAGCTGGGACGGGCTAGAGCCCTAGCAGACTTGATGGCAGCTAAGTACTTCTGTTGAAAGGGAAATCTCAGCTAATCCGCAATCATGGATTGGCATTGAAAAGATTTGAAGAAAGAAAGTAACTGTACTTGTCTGTACATTTCTTATTATGATCCAATAATATTTTGTGGATTCTCAAAGCAAGCGGAGCCATTCATTTCCGAACAATTATTCCTCCCCCATTAGGTTTCAATTTGGATGAATTTTTCGCTAACAGCTTCCGCAGCTTGGTATTTTATCTGAGGATTGATTGCGAAGATCGATCTATAAACGACATTGAACTGAAACCGAAATCGTCTCTGGAAGACATCCCCTCAGCTTTGCGACAAGTAAAGGATGAGGGATAACTACCAAGCGAGTCTTTCTTTGTGTCACAAATGGATCATTGCTCCTGTGGATGACTTACTTGAGGAATCAGAAATCATCATTGTTCCTGATCGCTCCTTTTACAAAGTTCCATTTGCAGCGTTACCTGATGAAAGTGGGAAGTGCTTATCAGAGACTTTCAGGATCCGCATCGTTCCTTCTTTGACGATTCTCAAGTTCATTTCAGGACAGCCCAGCGGATTATCACAGTCAGACTGGTGCACTGATAGTGGGTGATCCTGATGTTGGTCAAGTGCTTTACAAGGGATGTCTTACGTCCTTCCCACCATTGCCTTGTGCAAGAACGGAAGCAGAGATGATTGGAGAACTGGTTGGCGTTCAGCCTTTGGTAAGGACAGTATGCAACGAAGCAGGCTGTACTTCAGAGATGAATGCAGTGAGTCTGATACATTTCGCCGCTCATGGTAATCCTGAGAGAGGAGAAATTGCCCTTGCACCTGTAGGAACTGCTACTGGTATTCCTCAAGAAGCAGATTACCTATTGACAATGTCTGACATTTCACAAGTTCAGCTGCGAGCTAAACTGGTAGTACTTAGCTGCTGTCACAGTGGACGAGGACAGATCAGAGCCGAGGGAGTTGTTGGAATCGCTCGAGCGTTTCTTGGATCCGGTGCACGCTCGGTGTTGGTGGCACTGTGGGCCCTGGAAGACAGTGCAACAGAGCAGTTCATGAAACATTTCTATGAGCACCTTGTTCGCGGCAAACTGAGTTCTAGTGAATCTCTTCACGAGGCCATGAAATGGATGAGATGTCACGGCTATTCTGACGTGACGCAGTGGGCACCGTTTATGCTGATTGGAGATAACGTGACATTTGACTTTGGAAAATAAAGTAAGTTGAAATAAGTAGTTCGATATAAAAGGGCCTGGCCTGGCCAATCAAACACAAAAGCGAAGAACCTGCGCTTATCGGGTCGTTGGTGATAAAATTAGTTTGCGGCCGAGACGTTTTTCATACCTTTTAACGCGTTTTTATCAAAGCACCACCACGGTAGTCTTACTCAGTTGATTAAAAAAAAAAACACGGGAAAAAATGTAGAGAAATTGGCTAGTTCTGAAAAGAGTAGAAAATAAGTTAAAAAAAGAAATAAAGAAGTAAAAATAAAGCCCGATAGCGTTCATGGTTCGAGTGTCCACTCTGTAAAGCTATGTTACTTGTATTTTATTCAAGGGCGTAACCTTTCTATGTATTTTTTTAAAGTCTTTTGCAGAAAGACTCAATGCAGACTCAATGCAGACTCAATGCAGACAAAATCAAGCAACGAGCTGAGAAACATCTTGCAAGTGTAAAGCCCGGGCCAAACGAGGATGAGAGTTGTCGAGAGTTGGCTCTCGTGAGAGTTTTCTTCAACTCTTATCGACTATCATGAAGCGTGGCCAAACGGAGAAAACTCTCGACGACTCTCAAGAAAAATTTAAGCAGGTTCAAATTCGATGAGAGCACATGAGAGTCGATGTGAGCGCAGGAGAGTCGATATGAGCGCAGGAGAGTCGATATGAGCGCAGGAGAGTCGATATGAGCGTAGGAGAGTCGATATGAGCGCAGGAGAGTCGATATGAGCGCATGAGAGTCGATATGAGCGCAGGAGAGTCGATATGAGCGCATGAGAGTTTCAGGCCAAACCGAGAGAGAGTTTGAACTCTCATCAACTCTCATCCTTGTTTGGCCCGGCTTTAAAAAAGGAAAGACATCGATCGTCGATTTTCATCCGCGTTATTTGTCAGTTAAAGGCATCTTGCATGATGGATATCTTGTGTAGTTTTTAGTTTGTAGCTTTTAGTGTGCAAATATTTCGTGAGAATAATCGCAGATATTTTGTGTAAATTCTGAAAGCGCGGGTTACGTTAATTTCAAATTAATGGGCAGGTCTATAAAAAAGAAGCAAATTAAACCCTAGACTTGCCACAAGTCGACCTTCAACGCTTGGTCGAGTTACGAGCGCACGTCGTACTCAGACGAAACCAAACATATGGGGGAAAAATATTGGAAAAGCCAGACTTTTAGAAAGTCCTGCCAGCCAAACCCTAGTCTCCTTCGCGGCCGTTATTTGTCTCGTCGCGTGATCCAAATAACGCTGCTGCGAAGAAGACTAGGGAGATTAACGGCTGCGAAGTAGACTAGGCAAACCCTTGTATCGTTTGTTTGGGGAAACAGTCTTTTTATGTACAGTCAAAATGAACCGTGTTCGAAGTAAAAACACATATTTTCATTTAACAAACACGCTGACCGTCAGTATTAGTAACATAAGGAAAGTTAAGATTTCTATGTACAGCAGGCTAACCGAAGCGCTAAAAAACCACGAGCTTATCATTATAGTTGTAATACGTGGTGTAATTCGTCATTAGGTGTCTTTCACAAGAAACCTCCAGTTAGGCCGATGGAAAATTGACCCAACCTATTACCTCCAGACGATTTGACTGTACAATAATCATGTTTAAAACGTTTAAAATGAGATTGAGATGAGTATAAATTTCTGACCCTAGTTAGTTCTTCATGTTAGCCTGAGTTAGTGCTTCAGTTACCTAACTTAGCTTACTATATTTTAGTATATAGGTAGCTTGCTGTCAGCCTTTATATCATATTATATTTGGACTTAGATTTCTAGCCACAAAATTTAGGAACCCGGCAGCTCGCCTCGGTCGTCTGGTGAGCATGATTCCCACTAGGTAATCTATCGTCATGATTCCCACTAGGAAAAATTCGTAAGCGGCGAAGCCGCGACCGCGAGCGGCACAGCCGCGAGAGCTTCGCCGCTTAACGAATTTTTCCCTTCGTGCACCAACAAGACCGCCAGCTACGCAGGCTAATAGGCCGATGTAATCGCTTCATTGCGTTATCTGCTCTCAAGTGTAATTACCAGTGCTCAAATCAAGTCAAATCAAAAACTTTATTTAATGAGCGGCGACAGTTGATTCTATTAATAAAACTATTTTCATTTTCATGGAATCTTCACGCATTCAACACTTCGATCTTCTTCACCAGTCCCTCTCCGATTGTTTGAAAGTCAGACAAGATGGCTGATATATTAGGGATGACCCAGCTCTGGACTTGTTTGGACTGGAAAGGAAAAACAAAAAAGAAAACAGTAACTCTAATAGCCTCTTAAATTTATTTGAAGGGTTAGTTAAATGTCATCGGATGAAATTCTCAAAATTTTTTTTTCGTGTCTGCATCAGGCTCTGTAAACATGCGCGCCATTTACTTACATTTTTTTACACACTTTTATTTTCAATCGCATATCACTCACAAAAAAAAACACAAAAAAACTATTTTTAAACTAAATTTACCATCTTTCTTTATTACCAACAATAAACTACTTTCAAACACAAACGCTTAGGCCCAAGTTATACGTCGCATTTTTGTCTTGTCGAATGTAATTCAAGTCACCAAAAAACATTTTACTTTTTGTTAATTCATTCACAAAGTACACAGAGTTCGTTGTATATTTAGCTACCAACCTTTTCAGTTCGTTTGAGGATTGGTAAATGACATCTTGTACTGTGCATGAAGGACCTGGTAAACAAAAGCAAATTACAAATTATACCATGAAAAGAGTTCGTGAATTGGCCATGAAAGAGCTACGTCACGGGTGGCGCATCTTGAAAAATGTCGCCTAAATTTTTCAAGTTCGTCGTTGGCAATCCGTCTCAAGCTTCCCCAATCTTAGCCATCCTTGTCAGGAGACCTGTTGGGTTTATTATTACCTCTTTTGATGTGTAAACTATCTTAAACAAAGCATGTACCTTAAACTGAGTTGGCGCCAAAGCTGTGGAGGCTTCCCCACACAACACCAATCAAGTCCCCTCCATAATAAACATCGTGAAAAGAACATGGGCAATGTCAGAAAATGCTTTCTGTAACGAAACAAACAAACGAAAACAGAGTAAATTAGGTTTATCTTGCGTGAGATGACCAAATTATTGTAAACCTGTGCAGGTTTGAAGGGGGGGGGGGGGGGGGGGGGGGGGGGGTTACCATCCTCGGCCCGGTTGTTCAAAGGGTGGATAACGCAGTGGATAGCGTAGTTGGTGTTATCCAACACGCATTTCACTGGATAGAGATTATCCGGTAGATATTTATCCACCCTTTGAGCAACCGGCCCCGATTTTTCTGTGACATAGCCCAGGGAATCACCAAACTGCTGAACTGTGCTGAGTTGGGACGCGCTAGCCGTGTTTCAAAAGAAGTGTTAATGTAAAGACAAAGTTCGGTCACACTTTTTAGCGGTCCCTTGATGACGTAAATTATAATTATCCAAAAGAAACAGATTTCAAGTACAAGTACGTTATTATTAAGAGGGGTGTTCTGGAGTCAAGGGTGCAGTTTGACCCCTTGATTTATAAATATATGGTTCTCTCTCCCATATTTTGTTGTTTTTTCATCTTCTATTCACCATTACCCATTTTATAATACAACAATGCTAATCTCACCATTATTTCCTCTTAAGAAAGCATCTCCATACTGTTTTTCAGCTAAAAGAGAAAAAAAAGCAATGAAGCAGTTTGGGTGATCTTTTGAAAAGATAAAAACTGGTCAAAAGTTCCTAACACAATGAAATAATGAATTTGTTAGTATTTGAAGAGTATAATCTCACTAAGCACCGACTAACCTTTTAGGGTTTACAAAGGGTGTTCTAATGAAAGAGCATTTGACCGGTTTTGATTGCCAAACTGTTAAAATGGCATTTATCATTCCAAGTTGACTAATGTTAACTCACACCTGTACAGCCAGTACTATATGTACATGTAGTATGGCTTTTGAAATAAAATGGTTAATTAAAGTGAACTTTTTCATAACTCACCTGCCCGTTGGCATATTCTTCTGTTTGCTCTAAAGCAATATTCATATAACCATCAAGGCAGGCAAGCACTCCTGATGAGAAAAGGAAAATAAATAAATAAATAAAAAGTTAAATGTTCATTAAATACAACTTTTTACTCCATAATCAAGGAAATCTCTCCTCAAGGAAATTATACTTGAAACAATGAACAATGTGCAAGTTCTTAGAAATTTACTAGGCAATTTTTACGGGTTTCGCTGAGTCTTCAGCCACCAAACTAAAATAATATCTGTTTTCCAGGTGCTTTGAAAGAACCATTTCAGCAAAAAACCTTCTCGTATAAGATTTTGTTCGAAAAAATATTTTCAGATTGACAGATACATTGTAACTTCAATTAAATTGGACTGTTTGGGTTAGGAATAAGGAATTGACACATTTTGTTGGCATTTAGTTCACATTTTATCCCTGGTGGACCTGGTGCGACTGTTATACATGTAAAAGATATATGTAGCCCCGCCTTGAAGATTAAGAAGCCCTGGGGCCCTATATAAGCTATATAGGTATGTGCCACCTCAAAGGGTATTGGGATTGATCCATTTGGTCTGAAAATGGGTATACCGGTAGCTTTTGAAAATTTTGGCTTGACAAAGGGGAAATTTTTGGTCTGTGGGTACGGAAAATCACATATTTTGGTCTGAACATGGTAAGGGTTTAATTAAAGAAGCCAGTGGCACACCCTTAACCACATTTCGAGGAGTACCCCCCACCCCCCCCCGCCCCAGGCCTAGAAGTCGGCTAGGAGGGTTACCCTGTCTCACATGTAAAAAAATGGTAAAGCACAAAGAGACTAGGGTAAAACCCTTCTAGGAAGGTAACCTAGCTAGCTGGGGCACCCTCCAGGTAAACATGACCTAATAAAAAATAAAAAATTGACAAGGACGTTAAGACCTCATTTACACGAACGCAGTTCTCGTGTTCAAAAGTACACGGATATGAAGCATTTACATGAAAATGATTTTTTTTCCTTTGGTTTTTCGGTGATGGTACATCATGGCCCGTGATCGGGCTGGACACGAATAACCTTGAAAGTACGCCACATGCCAATACGGTTTACGAGTGTCGTGTAAACAGGGTAAACACCGTGTAGATTTGAAAACAATAATTGTTTTCAAATCTACACGGTTTACCCTGTTTACACGACACTCGTAACCGTATCGTTTTTGAAAACGCTCCACTTTGGACATCATTTTCAAAAGTACATGGTTACACATCGTTTCTGTGTAAACAGAAGGTGTAACCGTATACAAAAACGGTATGGTTACAAATGAAACCGTGTTCGTGTAAACAGGGCCTAAGGGTTAGTCGGCCCTGTCTGTGCTACAGTACAAATAAGCTTATAGCCAGCTGATCCGCAGTCTTCGAATCAACATCGAATTGGCCATGGGTAATTAATTAAATCAACTTGAATATTAAAACAGCCTTAATGTTTTTCAGCGTTTGAACAACACTTCACTGTGATTTAAGCTTATATATTTTTAGAGCCAACAACTTAAAGTTTCAAACAGCATCAAAAGAATGAACGGTCGAAAGAAAAAGTTCTGCATGCGTGCCAGTAATGGGCCATTACCCATTTTAATATCCGCACCCCCCTATTGAGGGATAAGGAAAATCCTAGGGGGAGGGAGGGGGTCTTGGAATATCAAAATTTCCAAGGGGGTTAATGGCATTTTTTTTCTTTGTTCTTCACATAGTTTCCATGGTAATGCACAGATTTCCGGGGGGAGAGGGGGGTAGGGCGTCTCTGAAAATGTTTTATCCGAAGGGGGTCTAACAGGAAAGCCCTCAATAGGGGGTTTGCGAATATAAAATGAGAAGGGACCAATAAGGTGACGAAATTCGTTCCACATGCACATAGGCAGGTTTACTCCCCAATCGATAATCGGACGCCATTATTAAGCTTTACACTACAACAGGGATCGGCCTATGATTTGCTTTAGGAAAGTCACTTGGGAGTTTGCTTGCGACTCATCTTTGATTTTCCTCCAAATCGAATGTCCAGCACTCACAAACCTGTCAAGGGACGAAAGCAGTTTCTTTCAAGATGGCGGCGCTGCGAACTTCGACCCACGTCCTTAGGAAGCACTTGGGGGTAGCCGCAGACTGGACTGCGGGCGCGCCTGTCAGGGTTTCACTGTCGATCACTTTCCAAATGTCCCCCCGCCCCAAAGCGAAGTTCGTCGGCGGTGGTACGTCAAGTAACAGTTTCGTCGACCGTATATTGGACTTGTCTAGAATTAGAAGCATTGTTCGTTATATTTTTATAGCTATGTTCAAAGGGAAATAAACAATGTAGTAATAATGGCAAAAAAATCGATCCTTTTGTTTTAATATAAAAAGCTGTTGGTTCCTGTAAGGCGGAAGTTAGGACTGCTTGCACAACACAATACAATACAATACAAAGCCTTCTGTCAACACGATAAGTATAAAAGCTACCAGCTTATGGAGGTCGCTGCATCTAAAAGTAATAATTACTATCCATTCGGAACCATATAGTATATACTATCCTACATTATTTTCAATAAGGGAGGAAAAAATAAAATAAATAAAGAAAATAAATAAGAAACAGAAACTGTATTTTTCAAAAAGTAAATAAAAATCAGTGTCCCTAAAAACTTAGTTGTGGCCCCTGATGTTGTGTTAAAAACTGAAACTGATCAAATTCTTTTAATGTTCTTTAGGACCTTGTCCCAGATATTCGGAAGTAACTTTTGATAATCGAAGTATCACAAGCTATCATAGCTGTTCCATAGCGTGGCTCCTCTGTAGGAGACAGAATTGCAGTTCTGTTTCTCTCTCGAAAATTATCTGGAGGCGGCCGAGCTCAGTGAGCGCCTGAGCCGCGATCAGAATTCCCCCCCCCACCTCTTCTCGTCCATACCGCCATTTTGGGCCTTCTACAAGCACAGCATGCAGGGATAAACGCTCAGTATGGTCATAGAGAAAGGGCGGACTGCAAGCAGTGCTAGGCGAGGAAGGACGAAAAGGTGAAACATTAGAAATCGTTGCAAATTGAAATACTTCAGTAAAATTTTGAAATTTTTTTTTTGCAATTAATAGTTGAACAAATTGAACAATGCATGGTTTATCTGTCTTGTCCTCAGCTGGACCGCAAACCGGAAAGCTGTTCGCTTGGTGGCTCGATATAATGATTATTTCCACCAGAAAACGATTCGCGTGCAATGATTTGCGTGCACAGCTATCTGTTAAGTCACGTGAAAAAAAAACAAACTAAGTCACCGCAAATAAATTGGGCAAAGTTTTAACTTGCACTTTTGTAAGGACTGCTTAGCAGCAGTAAATTCGTGTTTGTAAAATATTGTAATTCTAGGACGTCTTAAATAGTCATTACTTGAAAATTTTGAATTAGGTTCTAAATAGTAGTCCCCAATTAGTAGATTAATGTTATGTGTTTTTATGGACACTATTAATAAAGCTCATCATCAGCTTCTTGTTAATACTTTCAGGAAGACAAACAACTTTGCGTGTAATAGGATCAGTTTATTAAACTAGGCAGCCTAGGGCCGGAGCCTGGTCGTAATTCGCTCAAGGTTTTTTACTTCATTTTTTGTGTAGTGACTTTGCATTATTTTCAAATGCTCAACGAATCGCCTCACATAATAAATTTTCTTTCGGTTCAAAGTTTGCTTTACGCCTACATAAAAGGCTTGAGGTAAATCATGGGGTGCCACATCGTCAAGCATGATGACGACGACGCGTGAGTGAAATTGAGTGACATAAAATGCTTCGACAGGAATTAGTTCGACAAGCCCCCCCCTTTTTTTTTTTGTTGCTGAGCCCCGAGCATTATAAACTGTGGAAAAACTAAATAGGGAAGTGACCGTGCCAGGAAATTACAAGCTGCTTCAGTGCGCAGAATACAGGGGAGGTCGGGGAAGGGAAGGGGAGGGGTTCCGGACCACCTATCAGAACTAGAGGTTTTGCTTTTTCAAATTATCCATAGCAAAACCATCTCCAGGATCACCAAAAATGCACTTTTTCAGAGCCTTGAGATCTCATTACCGACGTCCTACGATATACACTATACTTCAATCTACTTCACATTTTCGGGAGATCCCTGGGGACCCCCCATCAAACAAAGCCTGGATCCGCCCCTGTGCTTCCAAACCAGACAACAACAAGGTAAAAATTAGGGACCGACAATCGCTTAAAGGTAGTTGAATAGATGTCTCAAATGAGGAAGTTGAACAAGCGTTTCAGCGCACCCCGCTTAAACTTCTCTTTGCTTATTTCTGAACCCTTCACTGATAACAACAAGTTTATAGTAAATTCACTTTTGCCGACAAATAGAAGAAACCCAATCATAACTTCACTGCAGGATAACACAATCAGTACCATGCATTGAATGTGGGCCAAAATAAAGTAAGCAACTTTATGACGAGGGTAAACACATTAACAGTAAACAACTGAAACAAAAGGCTTCACAAACCGTCGACTGAAAAGTCTGAGAACGCCTTCTAGAGTGAACTAGTACTTACTCCCCTCACGCATAGTATTGTTTTGTTATATTAGTGCGTCATCACGATGCCTCTCAGGTACAGGTATTAAACGTATATCGATGTCAATCCGTCGTTGAAACTGGCCTTGCACTACATAAGCAGTGGATGGAAGGGCGCCTAAAAAAAACCTCCCCTAAGCGTTCATGCGTACACTAGCCCTTTCATGAAGGATTTCAGTTCTCTAATATTTACAGCACAGCTATTACAACCTCAACCTTTATTCTATTATTTTTTGTTTAACTACAGACAGAACTTGAAGGGCCGTCATGAAAAACATAAGAAGAACGTGTCTATTAGCTATCGTGATCGGCTCAAGTTGTGTGCCGATTTCCCTTGTTTACTGCACCACCGGTTCGTAGTGTAAAAGCCATCGAGCTTCATGCAAGGAAATTTTGTTGTTTTTTACTTAATGATAAAGCACTGGAGAAAGAAAAAGCAACTTTCGCAAATTGTTCTTCGGCAGCGGTCTATGACCCAATGATTCAGGGTGTTACTGTCTTGTCCCAGATTGCACAAATGCAATAACATACTGGCAGGAAACTCGTGTCTTGTCGTTATACGCGAACGTGGGGATTTACTCCAGAAAGTCAAGTTTGCATAAAATTAGCACAAATTTGTGTGTATCAAGGTATGTATGTAGAGGCAAAAGAACTGTATGAAGAGAGCAACGAAGATCATGATAAACAAACTGGCGAAAGAAAAGGAGAAAAGAAGCAGACGTTCATGGACAATTATGAACAATGTTTCGATTTCTCTGTGATATTTCCAAGCTAAGGGAAATATCTCGAGAAAGAACTTTCGATCAGAATGGACACTTGGTGACAGAAAAGGGAGAAGGCATAATAGTATGGAAACCTAGGAACTGTGTTTATCTCTCTTGGTGAATGCAGGTCAAGGCTGAGAATACATCAGAAAGCACTTGCGATTAGAATGGAAATAGGACGACAGAGCAGGAGAAGTAACCGAGACGGAAACCTAGGAAACTGTTGTTTATCTCTCTTGGTGAATAATATCAGGTTTGAATAATACATCCGAACGCACTTGCGATTAGAATGTGAAATTGGTGACAGGATGGAGAAGCAACAGCTTACGGAAACCTAGGTAAACTGGTTTTTATCCTAGTTGTTTGAATTTTCAAGCTAAAGAGTATCTCGAGAAATCACTTGCGATCAAAAAGGAACTGGCGACAGAAAAGAAGAAGAACATGTTACATATAACCTAGGAACGTGTTTGAAATCTCTTGGTGAACATTTCAAGGCTAAATAGTATTATTGAGAAAGCA